>LPNX011102827.1:562523-677348 GCA_001517045.1 Pseudotsuga menziesii
CTCTGACACTTAACGAAACGGAATGATATGAGCTACCAATCCCAAGAAAAAATACCACATCGTTTGTGAAGTAGTCCATCCAAGATCTATCTTTATTGGAGTTGCTTATTGATCGCCTTGTTGGATGGAACTTCTTGTATTCTACTTAGTTTGTTGGTTTTGAGTTCTTTCTTTTATGAGTTTGTAATTCTATTGTTTATGTTGATTTTGACCCTATCGTTGGCCAAAATCATTTTTATAATTTGGGTGTCGATAAGAAGTTTTTGCTGTTTGCCTTTTTTACTAGATTGACTTCTTTTTTAACAATGATGAATATTGGATTTGTATTTGCTTCTTTTTTGTGAACTTGGCTTTTTGAGTCTTAGGGATTTGATGTCCTCTTCTGAATTTTCTCCAACTTGTTTTCCATTGAAACTTTATCATTCTTAAGATCCATGGTCATTTCTTCTTGTGCTTGCTTATCATCTTTAATCTTATGAATACGATCCATTAGATCTTGTTTATGATTCTTAAGGAGACCATTTTCTTCGATATTTTCTAATAGTTTCTTCTGAAGATCTTGATTCTCCTCTTATAAATTTTGATTGTCTTGTGCTTTATACTTCAGTTTCTTGATTTGAAGAAGCAATTTATGGTTATGAACTCTTAGATGAGAGATTTCTTCTTCCTTGTCCATTCTTTCTGCATTTTTGTTATTGACTTCTAACTATCTTCGATGATAATGTTTGAAATATTTTTAAGATCTCTGATGTTATTGGATCTGAATTCCATGTAGAATCCTGTAATGCTATATTTTTCTTTTTGTACGAAAATGTTAAAAACTTCTTCTTTATGTTTAAAATGATTGTCCCTGGTATTTCCATCCAGGGTGAACCCATAATGATGTCACCTTCATTTAGATATATAGTCACAACATTTAATTGGGGTGTGAACTTATACTCATCAATTGTTAGTTATAAGTTCGTAAAGTCATATTGCTTATCACCATAAGTATATCTCTTTTTAATTACACTTGATTCTGGGACTAATAATTGATTTTCCAAGCTGTTGCTAATGTAATTTTCCCTTATTGTTGGACATATGACTATTCTAATATTTTTTCCTTTAATAGTTTCCTCAAGTTTAGCAGATCATTGACTACTTTGAGTAAGTCTTAGGGAATCTTTATTGAACTTTGCTCCAAGGCAACATTTTATTTTTATCCAAATTTTAGTCAAATAATGATAATAATAATAATAATAAGGTTATTATTAATAATATTTATCTTCTTTGGATTCTCTTTTTATCTGATTTTCCCTTAAGACTTCTTGTATATTTAATGTAGATTGGGTGGTTGGTAGGAATGATTGTTACCCTTCCCCCCTCGGTTCAAATTTTGTTTTATACCCTTCACTTTTATGTAAAACCCCTTTTTATCCAACTTAATGTAAACAGTTCTAATATAAAAAATTTCAATATAAAGGAGTAATTAGTTTCCCACTTTTAACTAAATAACACATTCATTAATAAAGTAGTAAGTTAAACCATGTGTGGTTTCTTTTCTTTTTCTTTTTCTTTTATTTTTCTTTCCCCTTTTTTTTTAATTTTCTTTCTTTCTTCTTTTTTGTTTTTATTTTTATTTTTTTACTTCTTCATTTTTCCCTCTTGGTCAAATACCACAATTTTAGAGAAGCCCTAGGATAATGGTTAAAAAACACAATATGGCCAAATGCCTTGATCACAAACCTGGCTTTGATACCACTATAAATATTCTCAAATAATTTGGAATAAACCCATCATTTCTCAAATAACCCACATATTGAATAATTGATAAATATATTGATGATGTTTTTACAATTACAATGATAGGGCTTATATAATCCAATTCATGCATTTTCAAACATAAAGACATGTCACTTGATTTTTCCTAATTAATTCTATTTATTAATTATTAATTATTAATATTAACATAAAATAATATTGATATTGATATTTAATGTTATTATCTTATATATATTTATATATCTTATGATGTTATACATATTTTTTATATAACATCGTTGTCATCATTGTCATCAAAATCGTCCTGGTGATCATCGACCTTATCGTCGTCATCATATTCATTGTCATTATCATCATCATTGTCATCATCATATACACCAATAATATTGTTGGCATCATCAAATATCATCATAGCCATTGTCATCTTTATCATCATCATCATCATTATCGTGATGAAAAAGGAATCCAACTACCTTACATGAATTTCATAAAGGAGATTTAGCCTTTGAGTGGGAATACGAGCACCATTAGCAGGTTTTCAACACTAAGGATGAGTCTTAATTAGTGATTGTCATTGTCTGCATCATTATCGCCATTGTCGTCATCCTTGTTATCACCATCATCGTCATCATATACATCAACATTATTGTCATTGTCGTTCTCATTTACATCATGACATGTGATCATATCCATTTCCATTGTCATCATCATCATCATTGTGATGATGAAAAAAGGGATCCAACTACCTAATTACATGAATTTGGTGAAGGAGCTTTGGGATCTAACTAGGAATGCAAGCACCATTAGCTCATTTTGAGCACTATAGATGGGTCTTAATAAGTAATTATCATCATCATCACCACAATTTCTGTGCTCATTGTAAGCAATATTCTCTTATGATTAAATCATTAGCAATGCCATTGCCATTGTCATCATGCATAATTTTATCATCATCATGATGTTAGGGACACTCATATCCTACTAGGTTCATTTATGTGCCATTAGGGTCACTCAAAATTCCATTAGGGTCATTTAGGTGCCATTAGGATCACTAAAGGTCAAATAGGTTATAACATGCATCATTATCGTCATCACCATTATCATTGACATTGTTGTCATCATCATCATCAATGTCATAGAAATCAACATTATCATCGTCGTCATCATCATTTGTCATCTTAATATATCATCATAGTCATTGTCATCGTCGTCACCATTGTGATGAATTGTGTAAAGGAACTTTGGCCTATGGCTAGAATGGGTTTTAACTAGTAATTTTCATCCTTGTCATCATTGTCATTATCATAGAAATCAGTATTATCAACCTCATCATCATTATTTTCATTGTCGTGTATGTCACGTCCCCACCCTTCTATCGGCGAGAGGACCCGACATTGCCATTAACAGTCCGGGCAACTAGCCCCATAAACATAAACATAAAATTACGTTGAAGTAAAAAATGCAATTATGCATTGTCTAACATCATTAATCAACATTATAGCGGAAGCAAACATACATTCAACATAAGGAGCATGTTCATCATAATTCATATAAACAATACAGTTGCATGGGTAATTACACGAGAATACTTATATTCGAATGAAGCTTCCCGCAACCAGTTATGCCGCTGCAACATTCCACCCAACCATAGGCTAGTATGCTAATCGATCTCTCAGCATCACTGCCACCCCTGAGTTGGGCATGACTCCCCAAGGAAAAGGAAACTAAGTAGGCTCACACATAGCCAAAGATATGTCAAAACTCAGTCAATCCAAAGCTATGTTTGGGTTTATTAGACTGTCAAGGGGATGGAAAGGCTTGTTTGCTAAGCTAGTGAGCTCAACCATAGATTTATGGACACCTACACAAGATCTTACTTGGATTTCCCAACACGTACACACCCAACACAAGGAATCATCCCCTTCTCTATTGTATAGTCCCTCATGCTATGCATTCCCTTCCAGTGCTATTCAGGATGTGCAGTAAGGAATAATCATCCCTCAAGATCTATTAGTGAGGTTCCTCATGCACTAGGTTTATCAAGCAACTTACCTCTTCCACTCCTAACTGGTTCATACCCAAAGTAAGGTGCATAACAGTTCAAACCCAAAACAAAAATGCCCATAACAGCAAAAATGCATTTGTTGGGAAATTTACAACACATGGGCAACCAAAAACGAATTTCAGATGGGGAAAAATACCAAGGGTGAGGAAAGCGATTTTAGAATCGTTCTATTGCTCCACAGACACAAAATCGACCTCTACAAAAACCCAACTCAGCAAATCTATTTTAGAAAACGACTATGGGGATTTCAGGGAAAAAACGGCCTCTACAAACCCCAGAACGTGAATCTTCTTTGCCCACGAATTCTGACGAGGTTTATGGAATTACAGGAGCCAAAATGACTGCCAACAACTCTAAAAATGAAAATATTCCTTGCTCACTTGCTGAACAACACCAAAATGAATTTTTTGGGCATGCAAGATGAGGAAAATGAGCAAAAACGTGAAGGTAAAACAGCTCCCAAGCTTCACTGCATGAGGAAAATGGAGAATGTGGGTGTATGACCAAATGGGCCTGCATTTTGGGTGTTAACTTGCCCCAAAAGTCAAAAACGTTTTTCCCAAAAATGGGTATTTCCCCAAATTCGAATTTTCCTTGCCCATACTCTTCCCATCCCCATGCAATAACTACTTCAACCAATTTCTGGTAGAATTAAATGATTGGATGAATGAGACAAGAAAGGTAGTTGACTGTTTCATGGATTCTTCCTTTGACATTTGGCTTTTCCCCATTGGCCCCAAAGGTTTGAATATCCCCCCACCTTATCCTTAGGAAATCGTGCCCCTTCTCATTATGGTTGCATTGACATAGCTGGTTGTGGGTATTTTAATTAAAATGCATATGTACATGGTGTCCATAACTAGCTAGCACAAAATACCATCGACATTCATTTTAATTGCCGAAACATAAAACGATAAATCCATGGTGGGGATTTTGCCCTTAACTCCACACCATGATTAATTACAATATATACATCATATACATTTAATGTGAATGGGATCAAAATCGGGGTGTTACAACGTATCATCATAGTCATTGTCATCGTCATCATCATGATGAAAAAAACAACCAAACTACCTAATTGCATCAATTTGTTCTAGGATATTTGGCCTCTTAGTGGTAATGTAAGAACCATTAGCATGTTCTAAGCACTATGGATGGGTCTTAATTAGTAATTGTCATCATCACTATCCTCATTGGCGGTGTGCTCATTGTCATCGTTATCAACTTATAATCAAATCTTCATGAACCCCATCGTCGTCATCATGCATCATCATCATCATCATCGACATGCCACTAATTAGGGTCACTCAAATATTTTTAAGGACACTTGGATTCCATTCGGGTCATTTAGGTTCCATTAGGGACACTTAGATGTCGGTAGGGTCATTTAGGTGTCATTAGGATCACTCAATGTCAAATAGTGTTATAACATCCATCATTATCATCGTCAACAACAACATTATAGAAATAAACATTTAAGTCATCTTCATCATCATTCTTATGGTCATATATCAGCATAGTCAATGTCACCGTTGTCGTCATCACCTTTGCGATGATGAAAAAGGCATTCTGCTACCTTACATGAATTTTGTAAACAAGCTTTGGCCTCTGACTATGATGGATATTAATTAGTAATTGTCATCCTTGTTAGGATTAATTAATCCTCCTTTGTCCAATATCGTCTATTTGGTCTATTTACCTAACTTAGGGGTAATTATTATTGTACTAGAGTGTGGGAGACACACATAGAGGTTATCTGCCACTTATTGCATGTGCATGCATGAGTTTATGTGTCTCTGAGACTAATCCCTACATTATAGAAGCCCACTATGAGTGCCACCAGCATCCTCCGTCAGTTGGTCATGGTTGGTAAGTAGTTATGCTAAGTTAACCTCCAGTTACAATCAGTTAGATCACTTTTAGTTAGCCTAGCTCCAATTTTGCATGCATGAAGAGATATTGGTGCCTTTTTCCCACCTACCTAATCAGTAAACTGATTGTAGACTGATTTAGACATCCAGAGTTAGACTAGTGAGTTCCAGCAGTGATTTAGACACACCGAGTTAGCTATTTAGTCAGCTTGAGCTGGTAGATTCGAATCCTCTCCATGGCATTCAAATTATATTTATTGTATAATAATTGTATTATTAATTAATGAATGAAGATTAATGTTGTGATTATTTGAGCAATTATTATCCGATTTATCTAAAATTTGTGGCATGAATTTCTTGTTCAGTGTACATTCTCTTTGATTATTCCACTGCATAATTCCCTTCCTACAACTTTCGTATTTTGTTGTAGCTCAATGGTTCACAAATTGAACATGGTATCAGAGCACCTTGTTCAGGCTAGTAGCAAGTCTTGTATGATCTCCATTGTGCACCAGAAGCAGCTGAGTTTCCACATAAATCTTGGAATCATAGCATTGCTCCCTCTGGACTTTGTCTAGATAAGTTTATCTAGGTGTGAAGGACTTTGAGAAAGTGCACATGCCGAGGTAGAAAGTATTGAACTGACATATTATTGCAAATTGAATTGGTTTCACAGTGTTCTTTGCATATACCTATGTAGCTTCTTGAGGAATTGACTGATCAACATACATAAAGATGGAGAATTCTTCAGCTCTCGTACCCTGAATCCTTACACCCTTCAATTACACTGATTGGAGGGAAGAATATATAGGTATCCTCGCGCAAGCTTGGTATTTTTAGGATTTCAATGGGAAGAGAAGCTCAGCCCCAGTAGTGTGTTGAGAAGAACAAGTGTTTGAATCGACTTAATGAAGCCTTTGGCTTCATGTGCACTCACATCTCTCGGGATATTTTTTTCACCCTTTATGGACTAAGTACTCCAAAGGAATCTTGGGATAAGCTTGAATCTTTGTTTGGAAAACAAGATGAGATTCAAGGGCATATTTTGGAGAATAAGCTCATTGCACTACAGCCCGACAGTTTTGAAACTATTCAGCAATTCTTTACAAAATACAAGTCACTAGTACTGCAATGCAAACAATGTGGAATAGAGAGGAAATATGAGTTGCTTGTGTTATTAGTGCTGAGAAAGCTTCACTTAGAGTACTCAGTCTTTTTCTCTACATTCCATTCTGGAATAACTTATATTCCTAATTGGAAGATGCCTTCTCTAGATGCTTTTGTTGAGTCCTTGATACAAGAGAAAGATAAATTGGTTCAAATGGGAGTGATTCAGACCTCCAAGAATCAAGCACTCTTTGTAGGAGACTCAAACAATGCATAAGCCAGAGGGAAGCACAAAGGAAAGGAGACCAAAAAAAATGATTTGAATCCAAAGGAGAATCATATATCTTCCGATGGAGACTCAGGTTCCAAGAAAAAGAGGAAATTCGAGAAGACTAGATTTCCCTACTGTATGAGGGGATTTTATCCAGAGAACCAGTGCATGAAGAAAACCATTGATGACCTATCAAAAATTCTTTAAAAAACAATATTTCTCTCCCATAAAGCACAAGGAGATATGCAAAAGGACAACAGACAAAAGAACATGAGAGTTTCCATGCCTTAAACGCAAGTGTCTCTCGATCAAAGGTGTTTTTATTGATTCAGGAGCATCCAATCATATGGTTGCATCCAAATAATAATTCACCTCTCTGTATCTCTCAGGGGGACCTATCATTCATATGGGTGATGACTCTCATATCCCAGCAACATGAAGAGTTTCTATTAAAATGCAACATGGAGAGTTCATAAATTTACTCTATATGCCCTCTCTTGCAACAAATTTATTATTTGTATATCAGAGGACTCACACTGCCTCACCAAAGCAAGTGGTATTTGGCCGTGACTCAGTAGAGATCACAGATATCTCAATTGGGAATATTATAGCTAAAGGTGTTGCAATACATGCCTCCAAATCATATGCATTCTCACACTTCATGCCATACTCAGATCTAGTACAAACATAATTTCCATTCGAAGCAGATAAAGGTATTGAAACTCCTTTATTTCCATTTGCAGATACAAATTTATTATCTAATATTTCAGATCCAGATGATGAGGAAGATCAACATGATCTTAATATTGAGTTTACACCTCAAGAGGATCTAGATCTGGAACCAACAACTATTCCATCTCAGCATCCTAAATGGGCCTAGAAGCTCATTAAAGCAATTGGGGATGTTGCTGGGAATACAGATGATATCAAAAGAATGAGGTCCCAGTATCAGAATGAGTATGTTGCACTGTCCCACACTAATCCACTTCTCCCTAAGAGGTGCTTCATGATTATGTGATCATATCCTCAAACATTCAAAGAGGCTTTCCATGATCCAAGATTGCAAGCAGTTGTGGATGAGGAATTTGATTCACTACAAGACAACAAAACTTGGGAGCTTGTCTCCTTGCCTCCAGGGAGAAATTTAATCCAATGAAAATGGGTTTACAAGACCAAGATAGAATATGATGGAACCACAACCAAGTATAAGGCTCAGTTTGTGGCCAAAGGATACTCTCAAGTCCAAGGATTGGACTGCAATGAGACATTCGCTCCAATAGCAAGGATGGACTCCATCAGACTTGTCTTGGCAGTTACAACTTCAAAAAGGTGGGAGGTACATCACATGGATGTAAAGAGTTCCTTCCCATGGTAACCTGAAAGAGGAGATCTACATGAAACAACCTGAGGGGTACATTGAGGATTCTTACTTAGTTTGCAACCTGAGGAAATCACTCTATGGGATAAAACAAGCCCCAAGGGAATGGTATTCCAAGATGGATGCCTTTCTCATTTCACAAAGATTTGATCGATGTAGATCCGACTTCAATGTTTACATGCAGACGAAAGAGGGGTCCTTGTTATTGATTGTTCTATATGTGGATGACTTGCTCATTACTAGCAGCTATGTTGCTGGATTGAGAAGCATCAAGTCAGCTTTGAATAAACCCTTCACCATGACTGATCTAGGACTGTTAAGACAGTGCATTGGTCTCGAAGTAAGTCAAAAGACTTCAGGAATCATGATCTCACAATCCAGATATTCATCATATTTGCTTAAAATATTCCACATGGAAGACTGTAAAGCAACCCCTTTTCCCCTCCTATCTGGAATCATGCTAGAAGAAGGTGGTTCTACTCCATTGGTTGGTAGCACTCTTTTTAGACAGCTCATTGGGAGCCTTCTACAACTCACACATTCGAGACAAGATATATCCTATGATGTGAGTGCTACTGCTAGATACATGCACGAGCCACATGAGCTGCATTAGAAGGAATCAAAATGTATCTTACACTATGTGCAGGGTACTAGAGGCCATGGGATCCATTATCCAACTGATGCATAGTTATATCGCATTGGCTTCATGGATTCGGATTGGGTTGGAGATGGGAATGATAGAAAATCCACTTTAGGATTTGTGTTTATGTTGGGATCTGGGCCAATTTGTTGGTCTAGTGAGAAATAAGCAGCACTTGCCCTCTCTTCAGCAAAAGCATAGTATAGGGGAGCTATAAATGCAACTATTCATGTAGTTTGGTTGCATGGCATATTGCCAGAATTTGAGATTCGCACTTCACCTTCAGTGGACATCTATTGTGACAACCAGAGTACCATAAAAATATCCAGTGATGAAACATATTGAAGTTCACATGCATTATATTTGGGAACTAGTGCATGGAAATACTATGACACTACATTACTGCCCTACAGAGGAGTTGATTGTAGATATTTTCACCAAGTCCTTCACAGAAAAGAGATTTGTTTTTCTCAAATCTCTTCTTGGTGTAAAGGCTTGATTCATTGTTTCTTGATTCCTGCTTATTTTGAGGGGTTTTTTTCCCATGAGGTTTTCCCCATTTTCCTTAGTTTATTAAGTAGTATTTTATTTCATTTAGATTGTATGCGTGAATTTTGTCCTAGTTTTCAGGGCCGAAGTTGTCCAAAGTTAGGATTAAGGGGGGTGTTAGGATTAAGTAATCCTCCTTTGTCCAATATAGTTTATTTGGTCTATTTTCCTAACTTAAGGGGTAATTATTATTATACTAGAGTGTGGGGGACACACATAAAGGTTATATTCCACTTACTGCATGTGCATGCATGAGTTTATGTGCCTCTGAGACTAATCCCTACATTATAGGAGCCCACTCTGAGTGCTACCAACATCCTCCATCAGTTGGTCATGGTTGGTAAGCAGTTATGCTGAGTTAACCTCCAGTTACAATCAGTTAGATCACTTCTAGTTAACCTAGTGTCAGTTTTGCATGCATGAAGGGAGAGTGGCACCTTTTTCCCACCTACCTCATTGCCTAATTGATTGTAGACTGATTTAACATCTGGAGTTAAACTAGTGAGTTCCAACGGTGATTTAGACACACTGAGTTAGCTATTCAGTCAACTTGAGTTGGTAGATTCGAATCCTATCCATGGCATTTGAATTATATTTATTGTATAATCATTGTATTATTGATTAATGAATGACGATTAATGTTGTTATTATTTGAGTAATTCTTATCTGATTTATCTGAAATTTGTGGCATGAATTTCTTGGTCATTGTACATTCTCTTTGATTATTCCACTGCATAATTCCCTTCCTATATCTTTCATATTTTCCTATAGATCAATGGTTCACAAATTTAACAATCCTCTTCATCATCATAGACCATGACACTGTCACCATCATCGTCATCATTATCATCGTCAGTACATATCATCATAGACATTTTCATCATCATGATCGTCGTCATTATGATGAAGAAAAGAGCAACCAAACTACCTAATTACATGAATTTGGTAATGTAAATTTCGCCTATCAATGGGAATGCAACGACCATTAACATGTTATGAGCACTATGGAATGGATGGGTATTAATTAGAAATTGTCATCATCACCATTATCATCATTGAAATGATCATTGTCATCGTTATCATATTATAATCAAATCATCAACACCATCATCATTGTCATCATGCATCATCATCGTCATGTTATTAGGGTCACTTGGATGCCATTAGGACCACTCAATAGGGACACTTTGATGCCATTAGATTCATTTAGGTGCCATTAGGATCACGCAGACACCATTGGGCTCATTTATGTGCCATTGGGATCACTCAAGATCAAATGGTGTTATAATATGCATCATCCTTGTCATCATCATTGTCGTCATCATCGATGTCATCATCCTGGACCTTATCATCATCGTCAACATCATATACATCAACATTATCATAAGTATCATCAATGTCATATTCATATATCATCATAGTCATTTCATCACCATTGTGATGATGAAAAAGGCATCCTACTATTTTACGTGAAATTCATAAAGGATCTTTGGCATATTGTTAGGCTCATCATCATCATCATTGTGATCATCATCGTTGTCGTCATCGTCAGCATCATCATCATCATCATCATCACCACCACCACCACCGTCATCACCATCATAAACATCACATTATTGTCATTGTGATCATTAGTACTTATCATCATAGAGTTTTTCATCATCGTGATCATGAAAAAAGCAACCAAAGTACCTAATTACATGAATTTGGAAAAGGATCTTTTCCTCTGAGTCAGAATGTAGGCACCAATAGCATTTTTAGAGCATTGGTGGGTCTTAATTAGTAATGGTCATCATCATCATCCTCATTGTCTAAGTGCTCATTGTCATCATTACTATCTTATAATCAAATTATCATCAATGACATTGTCATTGTCATCATGGGTTGTTGTCATCAAAATCATGTCATTAAGGTCATTCAGATGTCATTAAGGACACCTATATGTTATCAAGGTCATTTATGTGCCATTGGGGTCACTCAAGCATCATTGGGATCATTTAGGTGTTATTAGGATCACTCATGGTCAAATCTATAACATGCATCATCCTCATTGCCATCAGTATTATCTACATCTTCATTGTCATCATATTCAACGTCATATACATCAACATTATCATCATCGGCATCATCATTGTCATAGTCATAGATTATCATAGTCATTGTCATCCTCATCAGCATTGTGATGACGCAAAACGCATCCTACTACCTTACATGAATTTCATACAGGAGCTTTAGCCTATGAATGGGATGGGTATTAATTAGTAATTATCATCATCGTCGACATTGTTATCATCATCATGATCATCATTGTCATCGTCATAAACATCAACATGATCATCGTCGACGTCATCATTGTCATCGTCACTTATAATCATAGTCATTGTCATGATCATCATTATGATGATGAAAAATACATCCAACTACCTAACTACATGAATTTGGTAAAGGATATTTGGAATCTTAGTGGGAATGCAAATGCCATTAGCACATTTTGAGCATTATGGATCATGTGTCTTAATTAGTAATTAACGCCATCATTGTCAACATGCTCATTGTCATCATTATCGTATTATAATCAAATCATCATTAATGCCATCGTCATTTTCACCATGCACCATCATCACATCTTCATGTCGTTAGGGTCACTCATATGGCGTTAGGGACAGTTAGATGCCATTAGGGTTACTCATATGCCATTATGGTCACTCAGATGCCATTAAGGTTACTCAAGGTCAAATAGTGCTATAACATGCATCATCATCATCATCAGTGTCATCAACATTGTCATGGTTTAAGGGTCAAGGTTTAGTCCCAATTATCCCTTAAACCTATAATCCTTAATTCGCAATCCCTATGAACTATAGCTATAATCCAAATATGTCATATGACACCTAGCCACTCTAGCTATTATTCGCAAATCCTTATTGCCCTTAACCTTTAACACCAAACCCTTAACTCCTATAACCCCTCACATGTAACCTATGTAACCCCTCACATGTATGATCTCTATCCCTATTATTCATATAAAACATAATCCCTATATGTTAAATTGTAAATTTAATAACCTATAACCCATATAACCCTTCCAAATCTAACCACCAACTCCTATAACCACTTACCCTTACATCCATAATCCTATAAACCATGTATTAACTAACTAATATGTTGAACTAGGCACATTTCTAGAAGCAAAATTAGGAATTATTTTGGGAGCAAACACAGGAGCAAAACAAAGCGCTACTTTGGTCACTAAACTAGATGCTACACTAGGTGGTATTGTAGAAGTAAAACTAGGAGCTAAACCTATTGAAAATTAGGGAGCTAAACTATGTTCAAATCATGGTGCTAAACCTAGCTTAAGTTCAAGCACCAACTAGGGAGAGAAATTGGGCACAATTATTGGCTCTCAAAGTAACATTATTCCTAACGCAACTAAGGGCACACAATAAGGTTCTATTCTAGGCATTATTCCTGGAGCCAATGAAAGTGTTAATCTAGGCATCAATTAGCCCGTAGTGTGGAAACACAGTGCAAAAAATGCCAATAAAAGTGCCATCTCATGAAAAGGCGTTGACTTTGCATGGATAATGAAGAAAAATACATGTAAAATGTAACTAGATGTCGAAAGGGAGGTGAAAAGGAAGCTAATCATGGGATTTTTATAAGGGGTTAAAAATGAATCCTTAATATTGGTTTAGGGGTTAAATGATTAGTGGGTTAATGGCTTAGTAGCATTAACTATTGACATGTTAATGCTACCTCCAACCATGGACACCTATAGTCAATCATGGCAAAACACAATCAATAATAGTCAAATTTATTTGATAGTGTTAGAGTCTCTCTCTCACCTAGTGCGCCCTCTTGAGTTGGGTTAGTGTGTCCCTTGGTGGTTTTGTAACTCCTTTGTGGAGGTTACACTTGGTTTTGTAACCCCCACTTGCACAAGTGTGCCCTCACTAGTTATTTTTAGCCTTGACACCTCAAAAGCTGTGTAACTCCTTGTGTAAATACTTGTGTGAATCCTTATGTAACTCCTATTTTCAATTTTTTGAATGTAACCCATCCCTTCTCTCTCTCTCTCTCTCTCTCTCTCTCTCTCTCTCTCTCTCTCTCTCTCTCTCTCTCTCAATTCGATNCACTTGTGTGTTTGTTCATGTTTTTTCTCTTGTGCTTGTGTTTGGAACGTGTGGTTCGATTTTGTTGCTCTTGGTATGAGATCCTTGCTATTCATTGCACCCTTGTTGATCATGTGCCCAAGCTGAGATACTCTGAAGCCATTGGTGTATGTCCTAGAATTACCTATGGATATCCTAGATCGATAGCAGTGGTGAGGTCCACTTCCATTGGATATGAAGTTGGAGAGAGTTGTGTATTGCCTCTAGAGATCCTGGTTGGGCATCAGGGGTGAGGTCCAATGCCTTGGATTTGAGGTTGTCCTAGAGCCACTAGAATTTATTTGGATTGGAATTTCTACTTGACATTGGGTTGTGGTTGGATTGTTGTCTTTGAGCCATTGGAATTTCCCTAGAGTGGAGGTAGAGGCCATGTTTGCCATTGGGTTATGGTTGGACTATTGGCATTGCCCTGGAGTGGAAGTAGAGTCCACACTTTCCATTGTGTTGTGGTTGGACTGATTTATTGAAAATATTTTTGGTTTATTGCTCTCTTTCTTGTGGCATCATGGTTCCGGCTTGGGGGTGACCATTGCAAAGTGAGTTTTGGCTTGCATTGTGTCTACGGTCGGGTGGAACGTGGCATAGTCGATTCTAGTTGCATATTTGGTAAAGATAAGTGCTTTATATCATGTATTTAATTTATCTAGATATGATTTGATTTATTTATGGATTCACATGAAATCTTTGATGAAACATATGAGCTATTTGTGGAAGAAATTTCTCATGGAATTCAATCTATTTATGTAAGTATATTTTGTGAAAGAATTGGGGACTAGTTTTTGGGATTTTGTGCACATATTGTTTGAGGAAATGATTCTTTGTAAACTCTACTACATAACTAATATTTATGATCATATTAATTATATATTGTGTAATTTTATGGTATAGTATCCTCGAAATGGTTTAAGACACCTCTCTTTGATGCTTCTACCTTTTATTCAAAAATTAGTTGTTCAATTGGATTGTTTTGCATAGTTTAGAGACTTGGCACATGAAGTGTTTGTAAAAATTCCTGAGTGTTATTTTTATGCTTATGTATGATAAATACACTTTAAATGTGTGTGATAATGTGAGGGTAAATATTCTTTATAGTGTTTGGGAAATGTCTACTGAAATTCTAGATCAATTTCCAATTTCTAGCTCCTCCAATGGAATTGTTTTGAGTAGATTTATGACTTTGCATATAAAGTGTTTTACAAAATTTTCGAATGATATATACCTCTGTTATGAATAATAAAACATGTTATTTAGAGTTGGAATGTCATTTGAATTATTCTATGAGTTGTGGATTTAATTATTCTAGTGATTCGTGTAATTACTAGTCAATTCGGATGAGTAGAATTAGCTAGTTTTGTCAGTTATTTAATGGACTATATATGGGCAAAAAGCTACAGCCATATGACTATAGGTGACCCCTGCTATGCTATCCATGGGTTATAGTATTCATATATTTATCTTTATTTGGATTTGGAAAGTTAAATTGGAAACTAGGTACATTGCGGTGAAAATTGATAACTAGTCGTGGATTGAAATCTTTGTTTTCGTAAAAACATAATGCTACAACAATGTACTCTATTTCTAACATGTTTTTGTGTTGTAGGTGTATACTGATTAGGTTTTATCCTTTACTTATGGATGCATTGCATTTTGGTTCAGTTGTTTAGACTCAATTTCTTGCGATGAATGTTGTTAACTAGTTTCATTGGAATTAATCACCTTATGTGCAATTGGAATGATCTGCAAATAAACCTTTAATTGGATATAAGTGCATGCTTAAATATGTTGTTAATGGATGTAGGATATTTTTGGGGTTTAATGGAATGGCTACAAGTTGACTTTGTGCAAGACTAACTGCTTATATTGGAAAACTAGTTAATTAGTCTTGTGGACTCTCTTAATTAGTCTTGTGGACCATGATTAATTATTGTAATTTTGGTAATTAGTCCTTATTTAAATGTTATTAGGTGATATTTAGCCATTGGACTAGAAAAATAGTGACTAAATGATAAACAAATTAAATTATGTCAGTACTGTCAATTATGCACTAAGTGTCATTAAGTATTGTAATCAAAACACTAATTACTAGTTAATCATGACTATGAGTAAATGGCCTTTAGAGGTGGAATATATTTCTGATATGGCTTGGAACGGATATGTGATGTTCCTAAAAGGTGTTAGTAATCCTTCCCATCCCTTAGATCAGTTGTTGGAATAGTTATTGAATTTATTGGTAATTAAAGGGGCTTGTCATTATTAAATCATGAAAAATGAAATTGTTCAATATTTGTTTGACTAATCCGATGTGCTAAAATTATATAATTATCCTTAGAGAGCTAATGATTTGTCTTAGAGACCCGTTTATATCCCCAGGGGACATTAAAATAATCAACCACAATAAACTATATGTGTTAGTGGTTTATGGTTGGTTACTAGGGTAGTGTCAACCATGGTCAACCAAAATTATTAGATTATAAGTAAAGGGGTTAGTGGTTGGCGGGTTATTGGGTTATTAGGTTAGTAGTGTCAATTGAAATCTATATGGAAACAATATTCATTGGTGTCTTTTTATTTAGGGGTCGGTGGGGTGGTTTTAACCATGTAGGATAACCATGTTTAATCATGTTAAACTATAGTCAAGCATTGTTTTTTGGGCATACAAGCTTCCTTTAACTATTAATAAAAAGTAATGTACAAAGCTTTAATACAAAAAAGGGTAGGTCAATCATGCAAACTCTATAAGAATTGGAAAAAACCTAAGTGAAACTTCATAAATTGGCTCTGACATTACCCATTTATAGACATAGCTCCAAATTAGGAAACATTAATATTAGTGCAGAGATAAAACATTCCCTTTCAAAACACATGAACTCATGGAATATAATAACATGAGGTTGGTCATTTAAAGTAGGGAAAAATACCCCATAAGTTTTTTAAAGGGTGTTTTGGGAAGAAGAGACCCTGTAAGACCATACCAAATGGAGAACAATTGGACACAAAAAACCTTAACCACAACAACAAGCCATTCGTTAGGGTAAATAACTAGTTAGAACTAGGGTTACTAGAGGAGACAAATGTTACTACCACTAAGCCACAAGCTCCTACCATGCACTATCAAAAACACATGTCACCACCCACATAAAATTGCGAAGGGGAAAAGAACACAACAAAGAATAGTAGGAAGAACAAAATAGGACCAACTTAAGCACACAAAGGGCCATAAAATAACAACAACCACCCTTCAAAGCATGGGCTAAAGAGCCCAAAAATGGGAGGCTAAAGAGTTCCACTCCAATTAACACTAATTCATGAGTTGATAGTGACCACCACCAAAGTGTTGTGAAATTAGGTATGATAATGGACCTCCATAACATAACTAAGATTCCAACCACACAAAGAAATGGGAGCAAATCCACCACTAGAACTAATCCATAATGACAAGATATGAATATACCAAGTGGCTGTCTGGAGATGTTGCTAACCCACTCTCCTCTTTATCACAAGCTCCTTGCATAGTCTAGCCATCAACTTCCACACTATGGTATGTTAGAGAAACTCCATGAGGGGTTGACATAAGCATTAATGGATGATAGAGAGGGGGATAACATCTCACTTATTTCCCATTGCTCCAGATAGCATAGTGCATAGTTTACTATTTTTATTTGGTTATGGTTTCATTGGATGCCCTTAAAAATTTGCTATGTAATTTGGTTGCAACCATTGACACATATGTTCATATTAATTACCATTGGATGCGAAGAACCATTTTTTTAACAAGGTTATCATGATTGAACATAACGTACCAAAATTTAGCATTATGGCATATTCATCAATATAACTCAATTAAATTGTTCTTTGACTAAATAATCATGAGTGGAGAGTGTCTATTTTTCCAAAGTTGTCTAAGTGATTCCCTAGTACCAATCACTATTGCATATGCCAACACACACCCATAAGACTAACATGTCATTGGTAGGACTTGAACCTTTGTGAGAGCTATATTACATACTTGCTTTTACAAACAAAACAAATTGCAATTAACAACAAGAGAACCAATTTAAGAGGCAATTGGGAAGAAAATGATTTTGAATACTGTTTTAGTGATAAATTACTAAAAATATTAAATTATTACAGTGGATCATCAGAGAGTCGATGTGCAAAGACATCCAAGATAATTGCATACATGTTGGTCACATAAAACTATAAGATAAAAAGATGGAAACAAATTTTAAACTGACAAATGAATATGTCACTGCTGGATTAAACATTTATCCGTTTAGGGATGAGAGTAATAAGAGAATGTGAAAAGTATCGGGAATTCCAAGAGACATCTTAGGAATACGAACCCAAGGGTCATCTCATTGTATAATTTTTTCCTCATGATTAATGAGAACGTGTGCTTTAATGCCTACGTCTTCTTTTCTTTGTTTGGTTTCGGCCTATTTTCCCTAGAAGGATTCTAATAGTAGTATCATAGCATATTATGACCATATGGCCTATGCTTTTTTTCCCTCTGCACCCCAGAGCGCTACTAACTCCTTCTGAATAGTCATGGAATATTCATCTTCCCTCTATGTGGTTCCTCTATGATTCTCTAAGTACACATTTCACAATGACTGCATCTCCTCCCTTTTGTCAGTATAGGAAACCTAACCTGAATTTCTAAGTTTTGAGACTATTAATGTGACTAGATATTGTTGGATTGTATCCCTGCATGTTGAAGCATGTGTGGAGTTGATTTCACTATCGAGGATCATTACTTTGGTTATTGTGTATCATTTTTTGAATCTATTGCACACAACATGAAGACTCTTGTGAAGTAGTATGCACTAAATGTTGCTTTGAATGCAGTGGTATCCCATTGTGGAGAGAGCTACACAACTTGATATCGCGGTGACCAAAATGAGGAGACTCCATTATGAAGATCATGAGCAAGAATCCACCACTTTCTTGCTCTTATGGTGATTTCCCTCATGGAGTGAGAAACCTATCAAGAACATGTATTGGAGTATTGAATGCATTGAATGCAACATGGAGTTGTGTTGGAGTAAAGTTTTGCTAAATCTTGTTTGAAATAACATGGCATTAGCTAGTGCATGAGTGCCTCTCCCTCCGTGAGTTGTGTTGGTGAACCCTAAATGCATGGAGACTTGAGCATGAGCTCTCTTGATCTAGAACAAGTGAGCCTGAACCAGTGATAGAGCCATAGCCATAACCTTGTGCTAGTTGCCAGAGCCTTGATCCAAATCCATCTAGTTAGAGTCAGAATGATGTTTCGTTTGAGCATGATTTGGTTTGTGGTCCGCCTTAAAACACCCACATAGTATAGCACTTCATCTTCTACTAAACATTAGATGGTGGTCCCTAAACCACCATTTTCTAGAAGAACTGTTGAGCCTTCGTGCCAAGTTCTAGAGAGAACCCATAGTGATTATTGGAGTTGTCTCAAAGTTTGAGAGTTTGTGGTCATCCTTAAACCACCCACTTAGTAGAAGACGTGAGCTTTTATTTCTTTGGTTATCCCTTTTGGTTTGTGGTTAGCCAAAACCATTAATTCATCGAACATTTATATTTAGTAGAAGATGTTAGCTTTGCTTGCAAATTCATATTGTTAAGTTGGAGATGTTTAGCCTTTGGTAGTTGTCCACTTCCAATTATTCAACTTTCTTTTCTTAGACTCACCTACTCCCCTTAGGATNGACACCTTGGGAATATGAACCAAAGGGTCATCTCTTTATATAAACATGTACATATGATCAATGAAAAAGTGTGCTTTAACGCGTACCTCTTCTTGTCTTTCTTTGGTTTCTTCCTATTTGTGGTTACCAAAAAAAAAGTTATAATTTGGATAGAAAATTTAAGAAAGTAAAAGAAAAATCATAATAACACTTTTTTTCTTTTAAAATTTGACTTTATACAACATTAAAATATATAAAATTGGCCACACCAAAATGAAAACATCACATAAACATAGTCATCCCTTTTGTTTTGTTTGTAAGTAAAAAAAAAGTCAATAATGTTATGTAAAATTTGCCACATGGCACTTTAATTTGTTTATATTATCATTATTAAAAAAACAGTGCATTAAAAAATGGAAATAATTTTTTTTCATCTTTTTTATTTAAAGGATTAATCCTTGAAAAATTGAAAAACCTTATAAAAAATTAAAACATGGATTTGAATATTTTTTCTTTGGAAAAAAACATAACTTTATTTTAGCAAAAAACAAAATTACAGTCTCTAGAATACATGTTTTCATGCATTTCTCATATACTAAGCTTATAGAGGCTCATGTTCAAATATAGGATCATAAACATTCAACTTCAAATATGTCATTGATACACCATGGGTCCATAAATATATTGTGAATATAACCAGCATGTCTACATAAGCAAAATACAACATCATGCTAGTAACTCGACATATCAAGCTAAGAAAAAGAACTGATACATGCAATGATCAGGATTGTAAATAAAATATGAGCATAACAGGTTTGATAACTGAGATGACATATCGAGCATAACATAAATTGATAGGTACCTTAGGATGTTAAACTAAGTACCAAAACAAAGTAAATTAGCTACATGTAGCGGGAGGGCCCAATCCCTCCATAAAAGGTCTGTGGTAGAACTAAAAAAAATCCATTTTGGTGCTATGAAATTAACTATGTCCCAAAATCCAATTGAAGGCCTTCTTTAGATAGCTTGTCTACTTTCGAGTTGCGCTACCTGTAGACACGGTGACAAGTGCAACCTTCAAAAGAGTCCATGATATGTATAACTTCTTCAAAAAGGGCACATAAGATAAAATCATGGCATTGTTGAGAACATGATATCCAATTTATAACATTCATGTAATCACCAAAAATTCGGATGGAGGAAACACCTTTTTGCCCGACAAAGAGAAAAATAAGCTTCAATGACATTAGTTATGCATAATGATTTATTTCGGGGCCGAATCCCATTTTAATCTTGAAATAACGGCTTTTTGAAGAGAAGTGACCTCCCACCCCCTCCCCCTCAACATACATTGTTGTTCTCTTGAGAATCCCCATCAAAGAAATCCCAAGGCTGAGAATTATCCACTTGTTCTTTTTGAATAAGAAAAATCAAGCCCCCCCCATCCCCTCTTTTACTCAGGGAAAGTGTGCTAGGATGTTGATTCCCTATGTAGAAATTATGATAGGGATCGAGGGCTTGTCTTGGAAAATCAACTTATTTATGGCGATTTAGGTTCCCCAACTGACAGTCAAGGGAAGATATTTGACCTTCCAAACCTTGGAAGTTACACACCATTCCTTCCAGGATTCCTCCATATAATACCCACACTAATTATAGTCGAGGCCCGATTTCATAAAATATGCTTTCCATACTAAAGCAGTAAAATGGGCAGGAGGTAAAGAAGTGGGTAACCAACTCCTCATTTGCTTTAAACAAGGAGCACCACCCTAGGCCATCCAACTGCCTTTACTTCATAGAATCCCAAGCAAGAACATTATTTCCAGTATGCACCACATAAATATACGATATTTTTTAGGGAATTTTGATTTCCACATGCCTTTCCACCACCACTTTGAATCTTTGTGCATCAATTCAACATTTAGTTGGATGTAGCCTAGTTTCGACATGTATTGACCATGGGGGGTATGTTTCTAGATAAGTTCATCTTCTTTGTCAGTTAGATGAATGTGAGAGGTTCTAAAAGGTCTTAAAAATTTATTACAGTAATATGAAAATACCTCCCCCAGACCCAACTAGTGGGATTTCTTCCATCCTTCATGCCAAATCAAAGACAAGAGAGGGTATGCAATCTGAGCTAAAAAGAAAAAATCCTTGATGAAGAAGTTGTTAAATCAGATTCTAAGGAAGGAGGTGATTGTTTAGGCTTATCGACCATGGATTAGAGCCGATACAAACCTTTTCCCCATTGCCTATCTGACAAGCGAGAGCCTCACCAACAACTGAAAATGAGTTGGAAACAACTTTCCCTACGGTGGAGAAATTTGACTTCCTTTTGATAGGGTTCCTAATCCACTCCTCAAGTGACTCTGGGTGAATGTATTTGTGGATCACCACCAACGACCAAAGGATCGCTTTAGTTAGAAGCCTCCAAATAACCTTTGTTGCAAGAGCTTTGAGGAACAAGAAAAAAAAATTTAGTCCTCAACCACCAACAATTTTGGAAAAACTGGTTTCTCCTAGCAGACCCAAGGAACAACAAAGTGATAATTGGTCCCAACCCATGGAAATTTAAAATATAGTTTACTAGCCTTTTCAAGAATACCTTTGGTAATCCAAGCTAGTGACATCTAGTACACTAGGATGGCCTCCAAGACAAATTTAATTAGGAACAATCTTCTTCCTCTTGAAAACCACCTGAAGCTCTAGGACTTTAGCCCCTTTTCAAGATTAGCAATCAACTAGGACTAGTCCTCCTTTTCGTAGTTGTTTGATTTTAACATAAAGCCTAGGTATTTCAACCTTATATCGAAATCTCTTAATTCGAAAGGGAAGAGATTCCTGTAGTGACGAACCTCCTCTTATGTTGGATTTATAATTGAAAGAGAGGATTTCATTTCATTGATCTGCATACATGTGGCCAAACAAAAAAGGCTCAATATCTCCTTAAGCTTGATAGCATCCTTACGAGTTCCATTACAAAATATCAGGACGTCATCCACAAAAAGTAGATGCGATATATGGAGCATGGAGGAAATGGAAACACCTTGGAAGGTGCCTAATCTTTTTGCCTCTCCAATGACCCTACTAAGCCCTTCAACAACTAGCAAAAAGAGGAGAGGGGATAGCAGGTAGCCTTGACAAACACCTCTTTCAATAGGAAAAAATGGAGAGGTCGAGCCATTAATCATAACAACAAAGAAACCAAGCTAATACAACACATGATCCAGTTTATGAAAGGAATTTCAAATCCTAAATGCATCGATAGTAGTATGATGTAGATGCAACTCACTCTATCATAGGCTTTAAATAAATATATTTTCAAAACTACTCCCTTTAGCTTCCTAGATTTTATATCGTGGAGGCCCTCCTGAGCAATTCCAATGGATTCATGAATCTATCTTCCTTCTAGGAAACCAAATTGCTCACATGAGATGGAATTTGATAGAATTTTCTTTATCCTTCTAGCTATGACTGTATCCACTATCTTGCAGATACAACTGCAAAGGGAAATATGCCTAAACTCATATAGATATTGGGGGTCATCCGACTTGGGAATGAGGGCAATAAGAGTTGCATTAAAAGGGCCATGCATATGACCTTCCACTATAGAATCTTCCACAACTCTCAATATGTCCGGACCAATGGTATCATACATACCCAAGAAAAATTCCACCAACCATCCATCCAGGCCTGGGATTTTGTCCTTTTTGAAGCTATGTAGGACCACTTTCAATTCCTTCTCTGAGACTTCCTCTAGAAGAAATATGTTGCCTTCTTCATTGACATAACTTGGGAATAACTGAGCCAACCTTACAACATCCACTATTGTAGCCCTTTCATCAACCTTAAAAAGTCTTTGAAACTAGCTTCTTCCCAAGTGGGCTAGATCTTCAAACCAAGAGATAGAAACACCATCATGATATTATAAAATCCAAATAGTGTTTTGAAGCTTCCTCTCTTTAGTATAAGCCTAGAAGAATTTTGTATTTTCATCTCCACAATTCAACCAAAGTGTTATAGTTTTTAGTCTCTAGGGTGCTTCTTTGTCCTCCAACAATTGCTTTGTTTTAAGTTCCAATTGACATAAAGCATCTTTGATTCTTGGGAGGCATAGCCTCCACCTTTAGAGTCATAAAGGGTTTGCAGTTACTCTTCCACCCTTTGAAGATCCTACTCATCTTTGATTCTCTTGAGATGAGCCCATTCCAGTGTTGCCTTCTTTGCCTTTTTCATATTTTCAACAAATAGAGATGGTCCCAAGACACCTAGATCCTCATTGAAAGGAACCCAGACCTCTTTTACAAGATATCTAAAGTTATTGTCCTTGAGCCATGTCGAGTTGAACTTGAAAGGGTTGGCAAGTTTATGAGTTCCTCCTATGAGCTCCAAAAAAATAGGAAAGTGACTAGAGTCTCATCCACTACCAACCCATTGCCTCACTTAAATGCAACTATCTAGGGACTTTTTAGAAATAGAAAAAATGATTGAGTATTTTGGCTATTCTTTCCTTCCCCACCCTCTTAGTTATCCATGGAGGCTTGGGATTAACATGTCCCACATCAAAAATACCACCATACCTAAATTTATGAATGTTGGAGCAGAGTCCCGCAGCTACAGGAGAAGCTGCCATTTTGGCGGATAGACAGTTTTGGTGAAGACGAAGAGATAAGGTAAAGCTATGACGCCGTAGCATGTTTCTAGCTGCAGAGCCGGAAACCATGACTATTGGGTCAGAGAAGTCAAGAAAGACGATAGTACCTGAGCGGCTGAGAGGAGAGAGCTCAACCACTGCATTGAAGGAAGCGGCGAAGACAGGAGGGCTCAGCTACCCTCATAAAGGAAAAGGAGCGACGAGGCTGAGGTATTGAAGGCAAAGGACAGAAAGGGAAGCGATGCACAGTACCCATGGTCAGCGCTGGGAAGCATGGAAGATTGCAGAGAGCAATGGTGTGACGGAAAGCAGCTACCCTAAGTACAGATATGCCGACTGTCACTAGTTAAGGTTTTGGGTTACTGTTGGGACAGGCCCACAGTGTTGTAATGGCGAGACCTTCGGGCCACCTATAAAGGGATGTATTTTGTATTGTAAAAGGTTAGCTAGTAAGTCCTTCTGGAGCTAGTTAGCCATTGAGTCTGTTAGCTCACAGTTACCTTGTATTGTAATAGAGTTGAGCTCTGGTTCTGTTATCAACAGTAGTTATCTTACTGTAACCAGTAGCTAGCTCATAGAGCGTGTATGTAACAATTCGTAGGGATTGACAGAGAGAGACAGAGAGAGAGAGAATATTGTGAGAAGGCAATATAGAAATAGAGAAGAGATCTAGGAGAGAAGGGCTCCAGGCAGTGAGTGCGGAGTTACCCAGAAGATCTCTTGTTGCATATGAGGTGCAGCCGAACTGTGTACCTCTCTCAAGTTATAATATAGAAACACATTTCTGTGGATGTAGCTTCTACCCTGGAAGTGAACCACGTAAAATCAGAGCGTTATGTGATTGATTCATGTGATTGTATTTACTTGTTATATCTGTCACTCATTACATGAACTTTGCTTACAGTAAATGTATGTATGTGTTATTCAGTTCACAGCCTTATAGAAGGATAAATGCATGTTGAAGTCTTTAAGTATTTTGTATAAGAGGTTGTCTAAGTTTCACTCGAGACAGTTAAGAGTCGTAGTGTAAAACAGCCTTGTGTGTTGAGTCCTGTAAGTTGAACACAAGTAGCGCTAAGTGCGCTGAGTTGTAGCGGTAGGATATCGCAGGGAGGCGATATCGCACCATCAGAGGAGCTGTGGTGCGCGATACCGCAGGTTGAGGATCAAGCGTAGGAGAGAGTTACGTGTTGCCCAGGGCGCGACGACGCGATAAGGGCTAGAGTCATCGTGAGTTAGAGGAAGTTGCACATCGCGGAGAGAAAGAAACCTCACGGGTTAAGAAGAGCTGCGCGGCACACATAGGATGCTACAGAACCTGGTCGAAGACACTTGAGTCTTTGGCCAACCCATTAGAATCACTTCGGGTGAGACTTTAGGCCGCTCCGCGATCTGTTGCCAAAAGAGCCAGTGAGCTAGGGGTGTTGTTGGTACATTATAGTAAACCCGGGTCTGCCTAGCGACCAACAAATGGTTTCGTTGCCGAATTTGAACAAACTAAGCACTGATGTTCTGTTGGCATCCTACTAGAGAGGAACTCAACCAGTGGGTTGGGTCTAAGGAGAAAGAGTTTGCTGAAGACAAGAACAAGAGTCCTAGACTGAGTACAGAGGACTGGTTACAAAAACATATCTTTACAAACCTGCATACGATATTTTTTGCGACCTATGGAAACGAGCTTTACGACTGGTTATCAAAGTTGACTGATAAGAACATATTCAAGAAGAAAAGAAACATTGTCTAGACACCGGAGCTGATTCAGACCACGAAGAACCTTGATAATCCCATTACGAGGACAGTAGACTTCTGGCTTGTGAGTGTGCTAGAAGGCTTCGTCACAGAGTTTGCAGTTGAACAGAGAAAAAGCTTCAACGAGGCTGAGTGCTACTTCTTCAGAGGATATCGCGGTAAGTACCTAAAATCTTTAAACTTGTCCATTAAGATATTATTACATGAAAAAGGAACAATGGATCTAGTTTCAAATGAATAAGTAAAGATAGTAATGTCACAAGAGTTTGAAAGTGATTTTGATGACATTGGACGTACATGTAGTGGAAAGAAATACAAAATAGATTACAGCTCTCCCATATTTGAAGACAGTTTAGATAATACTAGACAACATAGTCACAGTACCACAGAAAGAATAGAAGGGGGTATCCCTTACCACCCTTATACCCCACAGAAGCAGATCGGGACTCAGAACAATCCTGTAGGAACTCCATCTAGTAGCTCCCAGACAGTACATACTACCGCTACATCACCTCCACCTACACCACCAAGTGCTAGTAACACAGCAAACCAACATCCACGACGAAGAAATAGAATGGGGGATGATATGAAGCTCCCTATCTTTAAGGGTACAGGGTCAGAGGACCCAGAGCAGCATTGGTTTCTATGTGAAGCCGTGTGGACCATTAAAGTAATCCATGATGATAATATTAAACTTGTACAGTTGGTCACCACACTTAGGGAACGAGCCTTAACATGGTATATGAAGTATACCTCAACAATACCTAGAACACTTGTTTCAGGTCAGGACCACCATGATTAAAGAGTTTAAGAAACCCAAGTCTGAGTCACAGTGCATTACAGAGCTCAAAGACATCAAACAGTTACCTACAGAGTCAGTGTGGGACTTCGATCAGAAATTCAAAGCCCTTATAGACCAAGTCAGCTTTGAGTTTGCGCCGAAGCAGCATAAGGAATGGTTTATTGCAGCCCTGCTCCCTCACATCAGACTGCCATTAATGCAGCAGAAACTCCAGACACAGGATGACGCGTTGGAGATGGCGATGAAACTAGAGGCTTCACCTCTAGCTGAAACTAGCACAGGTATGACAAATCTGCAAAACCAGTTGGCTAATCTCACGATACAGATGCATGAGCTTAAGAAAGGGAAAGAGGTTGCGCAAGACATATGGTGCGTAAAGTGTAAAGCACAAGGCCATACTAAAGATAACTGTCCAGTCTTTGTAGAATATCTAGCAACTGGGGCTCCTAACCCCTTACCACAGACCCACGGGCCGTGGTGTGAAATATGCAAAACAAGAGGACATCTACCTCAGCAGTGCCCTCTACTTCAGAAGTACGTCTAGACACCTAAGAACTTATATTGTGTCTTCTGCAAGTCCGTAGGCCATGATGAACACGATTTACAAGCCTATGATCTCATGGTCGGGAGCAAGCAAGACTTGTACAAAGTCCAATCAGAAACACAGGGTCAAGCAGCAGGACTACAGCATGATCCGGCTCATGTTAGCCGTGGAGGAGGATTCAGAGGACGAGGCCGTGGAGGAGGCTTTGGTCATGGAGAAGGCTTTGGCTGTGGTTGCGGACCAGTCACTTGTTACAACTGTGGAGTTCTAGGACATTATGCTAGGGACTGTCAGAGCCCTACCACCACATGTAACTATTGCAAATCTTACGATCACACTATAGAAGACTGTTCTACCTTAATAGCTAAGATCAGAGAACCTAAGCCAGCAGTACACCAGAACATCCAGCTTATTGCTGCTGAGCAGGAAGAACCAGAACCAAGAGTCAACATTGTCACTCGCAGCGGTGCTTCCACCAATGGGACATCGCAGGTTACTAAAAAGAACACAGGTCAGGAGTGGGTGCGCAAAGCTCCTAACAAAGCAACACCACTTGACTTACAGAAGAATAAACAGGCATTTCAGGAAACTAAGACTTTCTTTGATGACCCTATGCAATCAGGATCGTAGGTACCGCCGTCTAGGGGTGTACCGCAGCAAGCACCTTGTGGTGTTAGCCCTGTACAGATATCGCAGGCTACCACATCTGGCGTTTGCGACGAGGACGAGTTGGCAGGAAGTGTACAATCCTTCTTGCGGAGTTGTTTAAAACTCATGAGAAATGAGCAAGCTATCGGAGAACTTCAGTGCATCATAGATCAGTGTCAACCATCTCCTTCCGTGAGCAGTGCACAGCGTGCTGTTCATAATATTATGGGACATACAAGAACAGGAAGAGAGATGTGACTCACAGCACAGGTTGGAGAATTTGAAATGGACGAGGTGATCCTAAATCTCGGATCAGAGGTAAATGTTCTGACTAAGCAGACATGGGAACAGATGGGTAGCCCTAAGTTAGTTAGATCGCCTATCCATCTCAAATTAGCTAATCAGTAGTGGGTATCACCCCTGGTTCGATTATCGTAGGTGCTAGTTGACATTGACGGAGTTCGCAGCTCTGCGGACTTTGAAGTTATAGAAATCATTGGCGATAGTAGACCATATCCAGCACTACTAGGCATTGATTGGGTGATCGGTAACATGGCCGTTATCGACTTAAAGAGAAGACAAATGACCTTTGAAGATGCATAGATCCGGGTCATCGCACCGTTAGATCCTCTTCAGGGTCCTAGATACATTGAACCTATCCGAGTAGAGGAAGAGGCACGTAACATGGAGAGTCTCTATCAGATGACTGCGAACCAGGGCGACTACATCAATCCAACCGCAGAAGGGAACATTAGTTGGCGATGCGACAGCTCATGCGCATTGGATTCGGATGTTGGTCTAGAGAATTGGCAGAACAGACTTTACGAAGTCTCAGCGCGTAGATGTGCGTACATGACTAAGTCAGAGCGATGGATTGGCGCAGAGATCAACGAGATTCCATCATTTCATGGTCTAACAAATATCCAGGACTTTCTCACGCAGTTTGAACAACAAATTCCTCACAAGCAGAGGATCGCAGCTATGGACCTTGCAATACGAGCCACACCTGCAAGATGGTGGTATGCACATAAAAAGAATATCGCATCATGGGATGATCTTAAGCGATTGATGGCAATCAGATTCTCTACCGACAGAGAGTATGCCCAGCAGAGATACACAGGAGAAAGTGACCCCAGGTCACATATTTAGACGTGTGAACGGAATTGGTCGGACATTCCCGAGGATGAATGGGTTCACCGATTCATTCACACTTTGGACACAGTTCCAAGGAACTAGTACACAGAGACTGAATTGCACAAGGGAATGACTACATGGCCACTTATGATAGATAGCTTTCTACTCACCTTCGCTTTTGAATCTGAGTACCCAAGTGTTGATCAGGCCCTAGACGTTATAAAGATTAAGATATTTGAGGATTGTACCCTATCAATGTCAGCTCAACTTGAGTGGGCCATCCAGTTAGAAGAGGCGCTAGAGTGTTATAACTTTGTATCAGAACCAGAGGAGGAGGATGAGGATCCTCGCAACATCAACATTCCGGAGTTAGAAGGGACTCGCGATGTTGATGGACCGAAGCTACAGATTCCAGCAATCACAGAACCGATCAAGATTAAAAAGATCAATATTGGCACAGACACAGAACCAAAGTTTGCCTCTATTGGAGACTATTGGACCGATGAAATAGTCGGACAGATTGCAGACTTGCTACATGACTATCAGGACCTATTTCCCACCAAGTTCACAGAGATGAAGGGAATAGTCAGAGACCTGGGAGTAATGAGGATACCATTGAAAGAGGATGCTAGACCAGTTAAGCAGCGTCCATATAGATTAAATCCGCGCTATAAAGAAAAAGTTAAGGATGAGATCGATAAGATGCTAGCAGTAGGCATCATTGAGCCCGTAGAAGAGAGCGAATGGGTTAGTCCCATGGTCGTGCAAGAAAAGAAAACTAAAGGAGACATCAGGATCTGTGTTGACTTGCGTAAACTCAACGACGCATCGCTTCATGACCCATTTCCAACACCTTTCACTGATGAAGTACTAGACAATGTGGGAGGATAGGAGGTCTACTCCTTCACTGATGGCTTTTCAAGCTATCACCAGATCAGAATCCACCCAGAAGATCGACATAAGACCACTTTTGCAACAGAATGGGGCTCATTCCAGTATACGGTAATGCCCTTTGGTCTTAAGAATGCACCAGCTATCTTTTATAGAGTAGTAGTTGCCGTATTTAAAGAATACATCCATAAATTCTTATAATTTTATTTTGATGATTGGACTGTATTTGGATTAATTGACAAGCACATAGGAGATTTAAGACTGATGTTAGAGAAATGTAGGCAGTACCAGATTTCTCTAAACTTGAAAAAATGTATATTCTGTGCGCCATTCGGTATTTTGTTGGGTCACATTGTCTACAGGCAAGGCTTGATGGTAGATCCCGCAAAGATTGCCATCATTGTAAATCTTTCAGCACCCAACTTAGTCAAACAATTGAGGACAGTACTTGGTCATACCGGGTACTACAAAAAATTCATCAAGGGATACGCAAAGATTACAGCACCGATGGAAAAACTGTTAAAGAAATATGTAAAATTCCTATGGAATGAGGAATGCTAGCATAGTCTAAACACACTTAAAGAGAAGATGGTTACAGCACCCATCTTAGTATTTCCAGACTAGACTAAGCCGTTTCATGTACATGTGGATGCATTTGGCATCGCACTAGGGGTTGTTTTAACGCAACCAGGAGAAGGAGGTATCGATCATCCTATCACAGACTCCAGTAGAAAGCTATCGACAGCAGAAAAGAACTACACCACGACAGAAAGAGAAGGCTTAGCTATGGTGTACGCGCTACAGAAGTTCAGGCACTACCTGTTGGGTGCCTCGTTCAAGATGTTTACTGACCATTCCGCTTTGAAGTACTTGGTCAATAAGCCAGTGTTAGGGGGAAGAATCTGCAGATGGTTACTCCTCTTTCAGGAGTATGATTTTGAAATCATTGTCAAACCAGGAAGATTGAACGCCGGACCTGATCATCTGTCGCGAATAGACTCACGAGAAGAGCCAAGTAATCTAGAGGACAATTTGCCAGATGCGCAGTTGTTCTCTATCCAGATCACAGATGAGTACTATGCTGATATCATTCACTTTCTCACTATAGGAAGGGCACCTGAGGAGTTTACCAAGCATCAAAAGAGGCAGTTGGTTGTTAAAGTAGTAGACTTCACCCTGATCGCAGGACAGTTATACAAGTTAGGTCCATATGAAGTCCTGCACAGATGTGTGATGCCGCATGAAAAAGAGGCTATTATTAGAGAAGCACATTCAGGTACCGCAGGAGGTCATTTCGCAGGAAAGCCGGCACAGAAAATCCTGACCGCAGGATTATGGTGGCCTACTTTACATAAAGACACTAAGGAATTTTGCAGATGTTGTGATATCTGCCAGAGGGTAGGAAAACCTTCGCGGAGAGATGAAATGCCGCTGCGGCCACAGATTACGCTGCGCGCATTTGACAAGTGGGCTATAGACTTTGTGGGTCCTATCAACCCACCAGGAAAACAAACTGGTGCGAGATACATCATCACAGGAACAGTGTACCTCACCAGATGGGCGGAGGCTAAAGTAGTAAGAAATTATGATGCTGCTACAGCTGCACAGTTCCTCTTTGAGAACATTATCAGTAGATTTGGATGCCCAGTAATTTTGATGAGCGATCAAGGCACCCATTTCTTGAACCACACCATTGAGGCCTTGACGGAGGAATTCCAGATACAGCACCATAAGAGCACTCCCTACCACCCACAAGCTAATGGTACGGTGGAGGCCTTTAATAAGATTCTAGAAAACGCTCTTACTAAGATCTGCAACAGCTAAAGAAACGATTGGGACCTCAGGGTTAATGCTGTGTTGTGGGCTTATAGGACAACATGTAAAAAACTTACAGGACACACACCTTTCAGCTTGGTGTATGGACAGGAGGCTGTTATGCCTATGGAGTATATTCTTCCCAGTTTAAGAATTGCTCAGATCACTGGAATGGCTGATACAGACATGGTGCAGGAAAGGCTAGCACAACTGCTTGCCTTGGAGGAAGACAGATTCATCGTCGGATTCCATTAGAAATTGTAGAAGGCACGAGAAAAATCTTGGCATGACAGACACATTAAGAGTAAGACTCTTCAGATCAGATACCTAGTACTCCTTTATGACAGTAAATTTATTAAGTTTCCAGGTAAGTTCAAGACGCATTGGTTGGGGCTGTATCAGATACATCAAGTCACAGAGGGAGGAGCCGTTCAGCTCAGCAAACTGAATGGGGAGCTTCTTCCCACGATGATCAATGGCAGTAGGCTTAAGCTCTATAGTGACAGCCACTCCACCTCTTAGCCCTAACTCAGAGTCGCGAGCAGTGCAGATGTCCAGTGTAGTTGAAAGTAGGCATTGCACCGGGAATTAGTCTACACCGACAGGTATTCTAAGTATCAGGAATCGCATAAGGATGGTTCATTTTGCAAAACAAAAAACAAAAAACAAAAACGATTAAGTTTGTTTTGAGCAAGTGATGCGGTGTGGCATCGCAGCAGCGCGATGTTTCTCCGTGCCACGTACCTAGTTTGCAACGAGACAGAGGGCTAGTCAAGTCGCCTTCTGACAGGTAGTTAATGAATAAATGACCGATATACCTTACCGTAGATTTGGGTATAGCATAATCAATTGTCCAGATTTGGCAAATCTTCGACGAGACCAACGCCTGCATATACACGCTTCGACGGAAATTGATCAGATTTTAGCATTTATTGAGGATCGGGATGACGGGTGTGGTCTCGTCCAAGCAATTAATATGACCAACGGGTTCAGCCTAGATGACCGTTGCGTCCGGGAATATCGCCTTCGGCATAAAAGTAGAAATTATTCATTCGGGAAGGTTACATTTGCAAAGATCCGAGAGCTATAGAGTGCATTCTTAAGTTTTCCCTGTGCAGAGCTAATTCCGTTACAGAGTGTTGTGATTTCCATAATTTGCAGCCATTGCCAATCCAAAGTATAACACCAAGTGGGTTCTGTCCGAGGAGGAACCTCTAGAAGCAATTTTGGAAAGATTCGAGCGTGGTGGCCTTACAGCTACTATGACGACGCCACCTAAGGGTGTCACACCAAGTTCATCACAGACCGGACAGCTGCCAAGGATGAGGAGCCAAGCTCAATTAAGAGAAGAATCTAGTCCGGAGTTGGACAAAGAAGTTCATAACGCAACAGACTACATCATGCCACGAGTTGACGGTGCACCAGAGGTAAAAATTCCCAAGAGTGGTAAGTTTCCTGTTCCTATACCACATATTGATTCTCGAGTAAAGGAAGATGGAGATCTATTAGGATATGCCGCTGTTGTTAAATTTGTAGATTATAACCTGGGTGATAGTAAGACATATCCTCAGTTCCGGCCAGATCAATACCTTACGATTTAGAAGAACCCAAGGACAGGTGCAGATGAATATGTTCCCATGGAACATGTCCAGATTCTTGAGCGCTCAGGCCTGCTCAATCTGTTAAGAATACCACATTTTGGACGAGGCGCAAAGGTTAATGTCGTGGTGCGCATCCTACTTTCATGTGTACATGGGGGTTACCTCTAGCTCAGTAACAAGGTCGACCTGAACATCGACCTGATACACCACATCACCGGGCTGTCCAAGACTGGTCAAGACCCGAAGACAAATATAACAGGAAAGACCAAGGATTCCAAGCTATCACCAGCCCTAGTTGCCAAGTATAAACTACAGAGAGGAGGTCGGGATTACGACATCGTAAGCTTAACAAACAATACACTCAGATTTACAGCTAGTCTGCTTGCAGGAAAAATGTTAACCAAGGTTCGCCCAAAGGAAGTCACAGGATCAGTAATTAACTTGGCCATACAAGTTGCAGAGGGGGAACAGTTCAATTGGTCTTTATTTTTGTTAAATATGTTTCAGCAAGATTGTTTGCAAGCTCAGGATGAGGCAAGCCACCCCTTCCATTTCTCGTGGTTGCTGATACTCTGTGCATTTGTCGGGTGGAAGGAGCCACCCCATACCCAATTTTGATAGCTAGTGAGTGGCGAGCTCAGAGGTGCGTGCTACACAAACTTATGGGAGACTAGCAGCCCCGCCAAGAAAAAGGTCAATGCGATAGTATTCTATGAATACTATAGGCTGCTGAGAAACGTCCTCCAAGAAACACAACGCATCAGCAAGGAGATCATGGACACATATGATGATCGGCTTGATTTTATGGTGGACTGCCATATAATTTACCTGAGGCCAAAAAGGGCTAGAAGGGACGATTGGGCTAATGGTTCGTTCAGAATGACAGTGAAGGATGTCAAGGACGTCATCAAAGACTTTGATGACGACTAGAAGTAAGCGTTAGAAGATACCACACCCCTACCAACAGGTACCGCACAAAAGACCCATCGGACAAAGGAAAAGACAAAGTGGAGACCCAAACGTAAGATGCAGCACAAGTGCCACTACCGGGAGAAAAGAGGAAAGATCAGCAGCAAGTGCCACCAGAGGCACAGATGACAAAGGATGGAGAAGAAGGGACACCAAAGGCACAGAAGAAGAAAAATCATAAAGCCACAAAACTACCTTCGAAGACTGCATTGACAGAAGATGATTATGAACTCATTGCAACAAGAATGCATGACACGTTGAAGGACTCATTTGAGGTGATGCAGACATCGCAGGCAAAGATACAGAGCACGGTAGAGAAGCAGCTTCTGGACTTAAAAGCAATTACTGAGAAGACTGCCATGATACAGGTTCCGCCGGTAAAGGCAACTGCAGGAGAAAGTTCAACACAGTCGATTTCCCGCGAGGAAATCTTGGCAACGGATCGCATCAATACAGTCTTGATACCACCAGGGAGCATCCGATTTCCTGCATCAGTGATGGATGTACCGATATAGATTAGGCAACCTGTCGAGGTTAACCTCACAGAGTTCCACATTGATCGGTTACAGATGATCCAGCAGCAGCTAAGCGCAGAGCTCAGAGGTAGAGAGTTCGCGACTTATAAACAAAACACACAGCTGAAACAAAAGAATGCAGCACTCGCCACCAGCTATCAGAAAAAGGCAAACGAGTTAAGAACGTATGAAGAAAGAGAACATAATCTCTCTCAAGTCTTATAGAGCATCGCATTGGAATTACCCCAATGTAATATTGAGTTTGCCTTGCCTCTCCTGCAGAAGGTAGAAGAGTCGCAGACAGAGCAAAGGCTCTGGTGGAAACAGTAACCAGGATGGAAGAAACAGTGGCCAAGATGGAGGAAGACCACAAAGTGCAGATTGCTGAGCTTGAGGCTAGACCACCGGGCACCCCCCAGGCAGACAAGGAAGCCAGAGTAGAGGCCTTTCGACTCACTTCTGCGCAGATGAAATCTCGCATAGACGATGCACTGACGGTGCTAGCTGATGCGACGAACACATGGTCAGAGTTAGATGAGCCTCCCGAGAAAGTAGAAATCCAGCAAAGTATTCAGCAGATAGAGAATACCACAACAACAATGAAGGAAGAAATCAAGAGCTTAGCAGCTCTTCAAAAGATGAGAAAGACGACGGAGATGAACCGATTGCAGCAGGAAGCGCAGCGGTTAAGAGCAAAGGAGATGCACATCAATGACCTACTTCAACCATATCAAGAACAAATCATAGAGCTAGTCGATGCGGTTGAGCAGAAAGTTGGGGAGTTCACTGCCACCAGAAATGAAATTGATGCAGCAGAAGGCTCCAGTATTAGTCAAGCTATGCTTGACTCGGCACAAGAGCGTGTCACAGCTATGCAGAATGAAGTCGCAAGACTTCGGGACAAGCTTCAACACACTTCACAGGAAGCCAAGGAGAAGCTACAACAGGAGAAGCTCGCTGGTAGTGGCTGGGGGACGAGCCACAAGTAAGTGTTAGGGGACTGTTGGAGCAGAGTCCCGCAGCTACAGGAGAAGCTGCCATTTTGGTGGATAGACAGTTTTGGTGAAGATGAAGAGATAAGGTAAATCTACGATGCCGTAGCATGTTTCTAGCTGCAGAGCCAGAAACCGTGACTGTTGGGTCAGAGAAGTCAAGAAAGATGACAGTACCTGAGTGGCCGAGAGGAGAGAGCTCAACCACTGCATTGAAGGCAGTGGCGAAGACAGGAGGGCTCAGCTACCCTCATAAAGGAAAAGGAGCGACGAGGCCGAGGTATTGAAGGCGAAGGACAGAAAGGGAAGTGGTGCACAGTACCCATGGTCAGCGCCGGGAAGCATGGAAGACTGCAGAGAGCAGTGGTGTGATGGAAAGTGGCTACCCCAAGTACAGATATGCCGACTGTCACTAGTTAGGGTTTTGGGTTACTGTTGGGACAGGCCCACAGTGTTGTAATGGCGAGACCTTCGGGCCGCCTATAAAGGGATGTATTTTGTATTGTAAAAGGTTAGCTAGTCAGTCCTTCTGGAGCTAGTTAGCCATTGAGTCTGTTAGCTCACAGTTACCTTGTATTGTAATAGAGTTGAGCTCTGGTTCTGTTATCAGCAGTAGTTATCTTACTATAACCAGTAGCTAGCTCATAGAGCGTGTATGTAACAATCCACAGGGATTGACAGAGAGAGAGAGAGAGAGAGAGAGAGAGAGAGAGAGAGAGAGAGAGAGAATATTGTGAGAAGGCAATATAGAAATAGAGAAGAGATCTAGGAGATAAGGGCTCCAGACAGTGAGTGCGGAGTTACCCAGAAGATCTCTTGTTGCATATGAGGTGCAGCCGAACTGTGTACCTCTCTCAAGTTATAATATAGAAACACAGTTCTGTGGACGTAGCTTCTACCCTGGAAGTGAACCACGTAAAATCAGAGCGTTATGTGATTGATTCATGTGATTGTATTTACTTGTTATATCTGTCACTCATTACATGAACTTTGCTTACAGTAAATGTATGTTTGTGTTATTCAGTTCATAGCCTTATAGAAGGATAAATGCATGTTGAAGTCTTTAAGTATTTTGTATAAGAGGTTGTCTAAGTTTCACTCAAGATAGTTAAGAGTCACAGTGTAAAACATCCTTGTGTGTTGAGTCCTGTAAGTTGAACACAAGTAGCGCTAAGTGCGCTGAGCAGTAGCGGTAGGATATTGTAGGGAGGCGATATCGCACCATCAGAGGAGCTGTGGTGTGCGGTACTGCAGGTTGAGGATCAAGCGTAGGAGAGAGTTACGTGTTGGCTAGGGCGTGGCGACGCGATAAGGGCTAGAGTCATCGCGAGTTAGAGGAAGCTGCGCATCACGGAGAGAAAGAAACCTCGCGGGTTAAGAAGAGCTGCGCGACGCACATAGGATGCTACAGAACCTAGTCGAAGACACTTGAGTCTTTAGCCAACCCATTAGAATCACTTCGGGTGAGACTTCAGGCCGCTCCACGGTCTGTTGCCGAAAGGGCCAGTGAGCTAGGGGTGTTGTTGGTACATTATAGTAAACTTGGGTCTGCCCAGCGACCAACAAATGTTCTGTCAATCCCTGCGGATTGTTACATACACGTTCTATGAGCTAGCTACTGGTTACAGTAAGATAACTACTGCTGATAACAGAACCAGAGCTCAACTCTATTACAATACAAGGTAACTGTGAGCTAACAGACTCAATGGCTAACTAGCTCTAGAAGGACTTACTAGCTAACCTTTTACAATACAAAATACATCCCTTTATAGGCGGCCCGAAGGTCTCGCCATTACAACACTGTGGGCCTCTACAACAGTAACCCAAAACCCTAACTAGTGATAGTCGGCATATCTGTACTTGGGGTAGCCGCTTTCTGTCACACCACTACTCTCTGTAGTCTTTCATGCTTCCTGGTGCTGGCCCATGGGTACTGTGCACCGCTTCCCTTTCTGTCCTTCGCCTTCAATACCTCGGCCTCGTCGCTCCTTTTCCTTTATGAGGGTAGTTGAGCCCTCCTGTCTTCACCGCTGCCTTCAATGTAGTGGTTGAGCTATCTCCTCTCGGCTGCTCAGGTACTATCGTCTTTCTTGACTTCTCTGACCCAACAGTCACGGTTTCCGGCTCTGTAGCTAGAAACATGCTACGGCGTCGTAGCTTTACCTTATCTCTTCATCTTCACCAAAACTGTCTATCCACCAAAATGGCAGCTTCTCCTGTAGCTGCGGGACTCTGCTCCAACAATTAATAAAATAATCTAAAAGAGGATCCACTCTTCCTTTTGGACCCCAGGATTCGGAAGCACCGAGGGAGAAATTCAGATCCCCTCCAAGAATAACATGATCAACATTCAATAAATATTTACAAAGCAGAGAGTCTTAGAAAGGGGCCCAATCTGCATAAGACCCATAAATGTTTACCACCAAAAACTTAAATCCCAGGTCAACATAAAAGAATTACAGGCCCAAGGTAGAATCCAAGCCCCAATAGTTGAGTTTTATTAAGAACCAAGGATTCGATCCTATTGCCAAACCCCCCTAAGTGACCTCTTACATTGAGAGCAAAAAATGACCATCCTTTGAACATAGATTCCAAACACTTCAAAATCACCATGCCCTCACCCAAGGTTTCCTAAAGAAGAACATTATCAAGCTGGTTTAGATCGACCATCCTTCGTAGGGCAATTTTTTTGGAGGGGCTTGCCAAACCCAATAATTTAAAGAAAGTATTTTCATGGGGGATCCCCACTTGGGGATTTTGCTACTCTAAGCGATCCATCAATAGAAATTTGTTTCCCATATTCCAAGTCTAGTTGTGCTTGATCTTGTGCCTTTGAAAGTTGGGATTCTACCCACGTCCCTTTATCCCAAAGGGAGCTACAGGGTTATTATCAAGGCCCTCACCAACACATGCTTGTTCAACTTGCATTGGGACCAATCTGAACCAAATCTAGTAGTAAATGGTCTCATCCTTTGAGTTTACTGAAGATTCAATTTTTGTTGAAACATTTACTAGGGGAAGAGAAGGTTTAAGGAGAAGACACACAGACGAATTTAAGGAGGATGGTGGAAAAGGAGAGGGGAGGGAGACAATAGAGAGAGGAGAGGAATGCTTGAGGGAGTCCATCCAATCATTTCCTAATGAATTCGAAATTAACCAAAAGATTAATGGGGGCAGGAAACAAGGGGGTCTTACCCAACATATCTTCTAGTCGTCCTGAAACTAGAGAATGAAGGTTGGCGAAAGTCTCCCCCCCAATATTGGGATAGTTCGATCCCATGATATTTTCAATTGATGCCGTTGAAGCAAAATGTTGGGTCAGAAGGTGCTCCATCTCTACCGTTGTTTCATCCTGCTTCTATACTATCTTCTCCACATGAATCTTCCTCCTAGATTTTTCCAAGAGGGGATCAAAAAGCCCTACCTCCACACTTATCGACCTTGTTTTTAGAGCGGGGTTCTTCCCCCCCCCCCCGAGATCCTTTGAATGGGAGCGAACACTGCTTGGTTATGTGGTTGTATTGGTGGCATCTTCAACACTTGAAAGTAACTCCTTCATAATCTAGTTTATGAGAGAACACCGCCTTACCCCACACCAATTCCAGCTCCTCCACCTATCCTTCCCTAATATTAAGGGAAACTAAGATACACGCAACTGATATTTTACCTGAGTTTAGGAAAGACATGTTTGCATCTAGATAGGTCCCTAAAGAATCTCCAATGCCCTTATAGGACTCGATAGGCCAAAATTCCATAGGTAGGCTCGACAATCTAACCCAAATTGGAGTAGCATCAAATTTTTCCTTACCAACATCAAAGATGGGACTCCATTTTTTGAACAAAACAAGAGTATAATCAAATGCTCCAATTTCCTTGGAGGGCCCATGAAGCGTCTTCAGCTGTATTGAATTTGAAAACAAACCACCCACAAGCAAACAATCTAACCTTTGGGACATAAAAGAGGGTTTTGGACCAATTCGTGGACACCCATTATTCTAGAGTTTTGATGCTAAAATTCCTTCCTTGATCCCTACCAAACATAGTAGTGTTCGACATCTCCACCACCTATGAAATTTGAATGTCCACCCCCATAACCAGCCTTAACGACTCACCTTTGGATTTAGCACATTTATTCTTCCTTTGTATTGAACCAAGGATGCTCTTCGACTTTGAATTTGTGGCACTTATTTTGGAAGGTTCTTGGGAACCTTGGCTCCTTTCCTCCACCTTCTTGAACTTCTTCCTCCATGAGCCCACACTAATCTGAGTGACCAAGCAAGGAGGCAATGAAACCGTTGGTCCCTTGAAAAAATCCTTCTTCAGGAGGAAGAGGAAGCACTTCTTGATACCAAGAAGAAAAAGCCCTTAACGAGGGACCCTCTACTTCAAACAAAATTGAGTTTATAAAGGGTGACCTAAAGTGCCCTGCATCATGAAGCAAATCTAGCTTCAAACACACTTTCTCACGCAGAAACTCCTCTGGAACAGTTAGCGACATAATAAATCTTTCATTGCAAAGGGGAGGAGAGAAAAGAGGGAAAGACTCCCCTGCTAAACCCCATTAATGGGCCTCAAGAGAACCCAAAACTGGCTTGGGCCTTGGCGCTGAGCTTTCACCCAAACCCAGACCCAAAGAGGACAAAAACCCTCCAACGGTTGGCCCAACAGAGAAGAACAAAATGTCTAAAGACGACATTTGCGCTCTAGGGTGTAACCATCATTGAGGTCCGGATCCCTAACCTCCATCTAGCTGCCAAACGACTAAATGCAGATTTGCTGGCCTTTAAATGGATCCGATGAGTAGTCAACAAGTTCTTCTTCCTCTTTTGACATCATCTTGGCTCCATTTAATAACAGAAACCAATGTTAGTGAAAACCCCGAAAAACCCTCGTAGGGTCCTATGACCCATCAAGAGGACAAACATCTTTGCAAAAAGAAAGAAAGGTAGAGGGGCCACCCTTGCGATCGCTGAGCTAGGCCTTCGAACTCATGTGACCATCACCAAAACGAGACGTAGATCGAACCCTACATGGAATTGAATTAATATGAAGTCGAAGTAAATAAAAACATACTCCAATTATAGAAAAAGGAGAAGAACAAAAACAACTACAACAAGAGCAAAAATTCCATCACGCTTAAAAAACATTTATTGTAAACCCATTATCTAAACAATAAAAGTATTTTGTTACCTTGGGCTTCGTCTTGCATTGAAAGATGTTAAGCCAACCAATATTAAGATCCGGACCAAGTTTGAAACTGGATTAACTTGTATGATGATAGTTTTGGGCTTAGGTTTATAGTGAGAGTCTTTCCTAACTTTTTTTTTCACTGGAGAGATTACCCTCTCATTAGTCAAAGGGCCATGGGTAACCCATAGATGAATATTTGGTCAACAAACCCCCACCCTAGTGGTACATCCTAGGCTTTCCTCATAAAAGCCATTAAAGCCTATTGATTTTCTTAATTAAAAAAAACAAAAAAAACAATGTTTTTCTTGTTATTGTAACCCATTATCCTAACCACAAGATTATTTTGTTTTGTTATTGTAAACCTATTATCCCAACAACCATCAAAACTGTTATAAACCCATCATGCTTATGCTAAAAACAAAGTACTTTGAATAACAAGGACATCGCGATTCGCCGTTTAGTTTTGCCTGAACACAAGTAGATTAGTTTCAGTAATAGGGGGGATTATCATTGAGCTTTGCCGTTGGTATCGTTTGCAAGAGCGACCAAACCTCTGAAGGCATTTCCCATCAGTATCTCTCTGATCATGACGCAGCCGCTCGTGAGTTATTGCGAGCGAAAATCTCGGTGAGAGCGTCCGAGATTGTTGCAACAAAGGTGATTGCCCAATCGCTCTTTCAATTTGAGGGCAATGAATCTACATGGATATGTCAAGAATCCTGGAGGCTGCTGACTGTTATCCTATATGGCAATGGGTATTTAAAGCCAAATTGCCGATTCGAGGGAAAACAACCTGAAATTGTTTAACATGAGAAGTTATTAGGGAGATTGCTTTTGAGTTAACCGTCTAAAGTTTTTTAATTATAGGCTCAGAAGGCTCGCAGTTTTGAGTTTGTGAGTCGAGACTTTGGCTTGGCTGTTCCTGAAAAAGGAGTAAATTTGTTTATTGTAATTGGAGGGATCAGGAAGCCATTATACTTGGTCGACTGGATTGGCTCTGCAATGTTCTGTGTTTGTGTTGTGCATCCAGAGGAATTTCATCTGCATCTGCTTTCGGAAATAAGGGCGTCGTCAACTTACTATTGCCACATCTCAGAAACCCCAGGGCCTGCGTTTCATCCTCTCTAGTATCCCCTGGCAGTTTCTCGGCCCTCGATTTCTCTGTGGATCAGAATCTGTGCTATTTATTTCTTACACCTCGAAACCTCCGCCCAGGTTTATTTTTTGTCTGCAATCTTGTGAGTTTCGGAAAATGAATTCTCCCAAGTCAGAAGTTGATGTGGACCGGCCCAATGTTGAAGAGTATCTAACGGAGGCACATTTGGACGGTACTCTGCAGCCAGGCAGGAAACTTTTGCTGTATCCTACACTGTTTGTTTCATTTCATTTTTGTCATTTTTTCAGCTAATTGTGCATGGTTTAAAGTCTCTAAACATTTTCCGCATTCAATTAAGATCAAGATTTAATAGAAACCTAACTACAGTGCTTACAACAACGCAAACACAAGAAAAACTCAATGTTGAGCTCCAGTGTTTAGTTGCAATATCGGACAAAATATGGAAATGTCTTAGGATGTACGAATAAAATCATAGAACGGCCTAGTTTTTACCGGAGGAGCAACTGAAATATAAAGATCTTTAGCCAAATTTACCCTAGGATTTGTGCTCCACGATGGATCTAATCTTACTTATTTAATGCATATGCTTTCATAAGATATGCATACTCTGAGTCGAAACACGTGCATATAATCTTTAGGAATATTTCATTTCTTTGCAATTTTCGCCAACAAATTTAGGTGTTAATTTAGGTCCATAACTATAAAACCATCATATTTGAACCAAATACAAACAAACAAAATCAATCTTGTACATATTCATTTATCTCAGCCGAGAGTTTTCTCTTAGAATGTACGAAGACAACCAGAGAACGGTGGGAGTCGCTGAGATCTAATGAAGAGCTCTAACTAGTTTACCTTAGTCTTTGTATCCATGATAGATGTTCATCAGGAGTTGTATAATTGTCAAATCTGACCTACTTCATGCATATTTGATATTTGTCAATGAACATGCATACGCTGAGTTGAGACATGTACATATTGCCGGAGCCAGGGCAAACCTTTAGGAATATTTAATTACTTTGAAATTTTTGTGAAGCTTTAACTTTTAGAATCTAAGCAGTCCAATTAGACCCTCTGCGGTGGGAATTTATAGCTGTAACTCTAAAATCAACAAATTTGAACTAAAGACCCTCTGCGGTGTGAATTTATAGCTGTAACTCTAAAATCAACAAATTTGAACAAAATGCAATGCATTTACAAATCTCTGCTGAGGACATTTTAATAAACACTTATTTCACCTTCTCTTGTCAATTATCCATCTTGTAATTAGCTTTTCTGTTAATTTGCATAGATGAAAGTGTGGCTTTGCTGTAGTGGCAACCCTATTTATTGTTATCTGTGTGTTTTCTATCTTTAAAGGAAGGGCTTGTATATGATATTGTGCATGTGGTCAAATTTATGAGCATTATACTGTGTTAGACTCTAGGATCATTGGCAATTGTTGAAGGACTATCACTATGCGTCGAGTTCATCCTTGACGGATTTAGACGGGATTTGCTCGATATTTCTCCTGCTTTGAATGAAGCAGCAAGTGCTATAGTTGATGTGAGTATCTATATTCTTTCTCTATCTCAGCATAAATGGTTATTAGCTCTATAAAATATTTGGCATGAATTTTATAATCTTTTAAGAAGTACCATGCAAAGTTTTTTTTAAAGAAAAATGGTTGAAAAGCTTTGTATTAAAAAGGCCAAGGAAAATCCAAATAGCCAAGATTCAGCAGTACACTTTCTGGACAAAATGCTCTGGCCACAGTTAGGGGTAGGGCTTTAAATTTTTTTTCAGCCCATTGAGCTCATGCTAAATACAAAACAAACCATACATTTTTAGTCCTATATATTATAACTGACTGCTCTCACAGAAAGACAAAATGACACAACATAATCTAGACAAACAGCCAGACCTACAGGACCTTGTGCAATATGAAGTGCTTCTTCTTCTGGACCTGTAGATTCATCGAAATCTTCAAATTTGACCATAGCGGTCTGCTGCATTGTTTCAACTTCCATTGCAGTTGAATTTGAACTCTCCTCCACTCCGGATTGGCTTCCAACAGCCAGCTCCCAAATTAACATCTGATGGTGAGCCATTTTATCCTCCTGTTCTGCCATCCGCTGCTCCATCCACTCACGGACCAGGTCGTCATACTCTGCCTGACAACTCAGATGTTCTAGAGTCTGTTCCAATCTATCAATCTTCCCTTCGATTCGCTGCACAGTTCTTCTCAGCCCATGGATCTCCCCCACCGCAGTCTGTAGCTCTGACACTTTCCCGGAAGATCCCGCCATCCAATTCTCTCTCAGTTTCAACTTTCAATGCCCCGGACCTTGCACCCAAAGTCAATGAAGCATGAATCCTTCACGAAGTCCCCATTCACATCCATCAAACTCCTGGAACTGGTGCTGCTCGACCAAACAATCACAGTTCCATAGAGAACTCAGTCCCCTGCACACCCAGCACGTTGGAGAAGAAACACCCTACGTTTGTTCACAAATGCACCACGCTGCTCGACCAATCAATCACAGTTTCGTAGATAACCCAGTCCCCTGCACACCCAGCATGTTGGAGAAGAAACACCCTATGTTTGTTCACAAATGCACCGCGCTGCACCATACCTGAGCAAGGATTTTACCTGTCCATTCTCACATTCACCACTCTTTCTGCCATAATTTCCCTCGCGTGAAATTTTGGACACACAGGGGAAAGATGCCTGGAGTATGTGAAAGAAATGGGATGTGAGTTGAAGCCGCTCCGGGAGGTACTCCATCGATGGCCAGGTTGATCCCATGTAATCCGCCTTCATGCCTTCCTTGTTTGATATGACGTGAAGCAATTGCCCCATTTGCATAGATTGGAATGTAAGGTGGGTAAGTCTCATAATTTTTGAATGAGCCAGGGAATCCACTTGTGCTGCGGTTGGTCCCCGTTGAGCTCCAAAAGTCCCTTATCCAATCGATCATCAATATTGGCTAAACAATCTGCTGTACTATTATTACACCAGCGAACATGCCAGAATGAAAGATCCTTAATGTGTTTCGGGTTCTGCTCTATTCTTGATAGGATTCAATTCTAAATAGAGTGAGAATGAAAAGATCCTGAATGGAACTGTTCAATAATCTTGAGTGAATCCCCGAAAATCATTAAACGAGAGATTACCATTGACGGAACAGTTTCTGATCTCTGATACAGAGCATACATATTACATACACCTCAGCGAAATTATTAGGGGTGTATCCCAGACCCCAGGAGAACTTATTTACTTCTTTTCCTCTAGGGTTGATGAGAACTCCTCCTGCTCCTGCCGGCCCTGCACTTTTAAGTTTTAGTTGTGAAGAGTGTTCACCTTGCTTTTTTGGCTAATCAGAAATTGATATTAAGTGTTTTCTTGCTTACTATTATTTGAAATAAAAGAGTGTTTTTACAAAAAATTGTTAAAAGTAGAAAATTGCGTCTATAGGCTAAAAAGCTTTCCAAACAAGCTGCTTTTTTGGTTCCATATCACGGTTTCAAGGAAAGAGCTCTTTCCATTGTTTACTATTGACTGCAACTGGTTATTTGATTTTATTTCAAGAGCAACTATTATATATAAATTTGCTTTTCCACATTTTGTCATTTCCTGTTAGTGCTTCATCTGTTTTCTTAGAAGTCTTAACTTTAACTTATGTAAGTTTTTCCAAAAGACTATTCTGTCTGATTGGGTATTTATATGACAAATTTTATTTCTTGTTCTTTTTGGTAGTCATGTTTAAGGATTTGGTGATACATGTTATCCTTTATCTGATTTAGACTTGTAGCCTCAAGAATTACCGGAGGAGGAATTTGTAATTACTTACAGAAGTGATGGCTTTCTGATTATCCTGTGAGTGCAGTTTTAAAGGAAGGCACTTGAGATGTCTATGCTGTTTGTAGGGAGGCGATATCAAAGAGTGGCTTTCTGCCATGGAAAATGACTAGTTTATGATTCATCCTTTTTAGAACTAGTCTAAGTTGTGATTGAATTCCCATATGAAATCCTTGGAATCTGCACTATCTGCCTTTAGAGTTAACCTTATTTATGACTGGATTGCCACATAAGAAACTATGTTCTTGGCATACACAGGTTTGAAGAAAACTTGAGAAGTAAAAGAGGTCATTAAATTTAGGGTTTAATGTTTCATTAGAGAGCACATTCTACAATCAATCCCAATGAGATAACCAATGTGTTAGTATTCTAATCTTAAAGGTCCAAAGTCAAACCTGTTTTCAGAGAAGCATTTAGTGTTATGCAATTTGTCAAAGGTATGCTACGATTTTTACCAAAGTATCATTTTTCCATTTTTTTTATTAATGTATAACAGAAGCAAGTATAGTTATATTGATATACGAAAGCTGCGGCCTAACTGTTCATCAAAAGATATAGTGTGTCCATTACATCGCAAAACCAGAATCAAAATTTTCAAGGTTTTCAAAAAACTGCTTGTCCAATGTCTATCATGACTATATCTACTTCCTATTTCCTTTTGAGAGAATTTATATCTATATAGCCTTATAAACTTCCGTCCTAACAAAATACACTGACAGTGCATAAAAACCTGGTAGCCCTAGGTGAAGTCATAACTACTGTGGGTTTCTTTCATGGCAGCATTTTCTATTCTTGGGCTTGCATTTCCATGCTCTATTGGCACATTGTCTGCAGGACCTTTACGGAGCTGCTGCACTGTCAAATCCACGAGCAAATCTTCCCTAACCAAGACTATGGAATGAGAGGGGTGCCCCACAAGAGACCAATAACTGCAAGCAAAACCTAGAATGATATTGTAGTGGATGTCCAAGTCTGCCATGATTTTGTCCATCCTCTGTTGCTGAATTTCTAATTTATCTTCTAATTCTGTTTGCTTTGTCAATTCAACTTCCAATGGTTTGCTGGTATGTGAAACTGCCCTGTGCAGACCTTCCAACTGGCTGGCCATACTGTTAGTGTTTTTAGCTTGAGCAGTATAATTTTCATCTCTTTCAATTTTATTCCATTATTCATTTCATCCCACATTTATAGCATTATTCATTTGCAGTAAAAATAAAAACAAGAATCACTGAAAGATAACCATGCACAAGAGACACAGAGATTTTACCCTGGGAAACCCAAACCGAAGAAAACCCAACAAACTTTTCTCAAAAGAAATAATCTATCCAATACAAGAACAATACCAATCATGAAGATTAAGCCCTATCACAAGAGTGTGCTCTTCTTCCACAAGAAACCCTAGTAATCTTCTAGGGAGAGATAACGAACCACAAGAAGATCATAGAAACCCAAAATATTTCCTCCCTTGAGAAAGTGTGCACCACTAGAGAGAGAAGAGTTGTTGTGATGACATGAGCAAATGAAGTGTGAAGCACTTTATTTATATTCTTCTTTTCTTTAGAAGTTTCCACAATTTGGTCAGCTTGTATTTTTATTTATTCGTTATTTATCTTTCAAGCTGACTTGTCATTTTGTCTTCTAAGGTCAATTTACCCCTTTTATCGGGGTAGTTGCACTTTTCCTTGCTTTCCACTTTCTTTGGGACTTCTTCAATGGATTGTCTTGACTTCTTTAGATATTTCGTCATCATAGAAAAGTTCTCCTTGTTGATGTTTTGTCACATGCCGATCTCATTCTTTCATGTAGAGCTCTAATGTAGATTTGACCATACTTTAAGAACTCTTAGATACTTCTTAGAGCCAATGCCAAATGCAACATTAGATTAGACTGTCTCACTACAAGGGATGAATCGCTTGTCACATAGACAAGTCAACTCACTACTGGAATTGATCACTTCTTCACGAAGCACTCCCTCATGACCTCTAGCCTCCTATCACTCAAGCCACTTCACATGACAAGACATAGACTAAGCATTTGAGCCACAAGACACATATAGTCAATTCACATGACTATATCAGAGAGCTACGAAGGGGCCATTCTCTACCAAATATTGGTCAATTCACTCGGTTAATGTGGGAAAATGATCTGTAAAATGTTTGCCTGATTCTGAAACCCTGGAGATCATAAACACATGCTCCTTAACTCCATACAAACCTCCATTATGATACAATTTGCACAATTGCCTAAGTGGTTATGCTCAGACATGGTTGACGTAGAGCCACAGAGGCCGGATGAGCTTAACCACTATTCAACTATCTGACTTCTCTCCATTGCAAGTAAGAATAGGAATATGGGCCCAAAAGATATCAAAGGAACCAAAATCAAGAATGTTGGCACAAACTCCCTATGCAAGGCTTGATTGAAAGTTCTCCTCATCCAATTCTGCTCCGCGGATAGGTGAAGTCTAAATTTTTCTTCCCTTAGGTGAATACTTATTGCTGTCCTTGTGTTCTCAAATAAATAAACTGATATTTATACCAACATTCACACACATAGTAGGAAAATGAACAATGAAAGCATAAAATAGTTTACACACATGTACTCCTTCAAAGCTTACAAGGAAACCTCCACTACTGCCAATAAATTACAAATAGTACAGTACACTAAAACAAAGCAAAAAATCTGCAAACTTACATGATAAATCTGCCTGCCAAAACTAAGGAAAACTAGCCACGGAAATCGAGAAAACTTGCCACAGACTTACGACTTTCTATGATGTTGTCTGTACAACTGTATGGAATTAATACAACACTGCTGTGCTGATCTGTACACTTGCACGAATCGTTGTCTCTGTTGCCTGCAACTTGAAATAAGCTTGGTAGCTCAACTGGGCTCCTCTTCTGCACTCTAACGTTGCTTCTCTATTGAGTTTCTTCACATTCTGACCAACTTGTATTTGTGAAGAATGAATGTGTCTTTACCCTCTACTTTGACCTTGCTTTATACTTTAGTTGAAGACCTAATCTGCCCTAATCTCTCGGTGAGATGAGCGATTAAGATTAGTCAAAATCATTAATGCATTACAAATGCACTTTTATTAAACTCAACAACTAATTAAAAGACTTTCACTTTTATACTAAAGTGAATTACAAAATAGATTAACTTGGACGACTTCACCCATGTTTGACACTTGACCTATGCAGAATTTCTTGTCCAAGCAACAAAACATCGACACTCCCTCATAGTGAGAAAGGAATTTTGCGCCAATGGAAGTTTTCCTTTGAATGCTTCAAACTTTCATTTTGCTAAGGGCTTGGTCAGAATATCTACAACTTGTTGATTTGTGGGTACATACTGAAGCTTCATTGCTTCCTTCAGAATCCTGTCTTGAATGAAGTGATACTTGATCTCCATATGCTTGTGAAAAATTGGATAAACATAAAGTTTGATACAACTTTGACTACTACAGTAAATCATTTTGTGATCCAACTCTTGATAAAATTTACTTACTAGCAACTTGCGAAGCCATATGGCTTCACAACTAGCTGTACTCGCTGGCATGTACTATGCCTTTGTTAAATTGAGTGCCACAAAAGTCTGCTTTCAGCTGAACCAGGATATCATCACTGATCCCAAGTTGAAGCGATACCCTGAGGTGCTCTTCTTGTCTGATGCATTGCTTGCCCAATCTGAGTTTGTTTACCCATGCAATTTCAATTCACCATCTCCAAGATATCTCAGTCCATACTCCACTATGCCCCTCAAGTATATGGGCACATGTTTTGTTGCTACCTAATTCTCTTGCCTCGGGTCCACCATAAACTAGCTCAAGGTGTTCACTACAAAACATATATTTGACCTAGTTTTGACTAGATGCATCAAGGAATCTATCAATTGTTTGTACAATGTGGGATCCACCATATTTGAATATGTAGTAGTCACCTTCAAATTAGTGATCATAGGAGTGGCCATGGGCCAACGGTCCTCCATCCAGAATTTTTTTCAGTATCTCAACTGCATACTTACTCTGCCCAAGGAAAATCTCCCTTGGTATGTACCAAACCTCCAACCCCAAGAAGTAAGTATCGAGCCTATATATGCCTTGCACCCTTCATCTCAAACTCAACTGACATATATGCCTTGCACCCTGCAATGAGCTTCTTTGAACCTGTGAGAAACAGGTCATCTACATATAACACCAAAATGAGTAGTTCAACCTCAACGTATATGAAATATAAGTTGGGATCTACTTCACTTTTGTTATTCCCATGCTTTGCAGGTATCCATTGATCATGGAATACTATGTTCTCGGTGCTTGTTTGAGACCATACGGGGGCCTTTTTCAACCTGCATGCGTGGGACACCTTCTCGCTGACCTCAAAGCCATGAGGCTGCTTGATGTACACTTCTTCATCAATTATACCATTGAGGAAAGCTGTCTTCACATCCATATGATGTATCCGCCATCCCATAATGGAGACTAAGGACATTATTGCTCAAGTGTACTTGGTGACTGGACCAAATGACTCCTCATAATCCACTCCCTTTTTTTGGGAGAATCCTCTCTCCACGAACCTTGCCTTGTACTTCCTTATGCTACCATCTGTTGCATGCTTGATCTTGAAGAGCAATCTGGAAGCCACCACTAACTTTCCCTCTGGTTTAGGCACAACGCCCCAAACATCAGTCTTCATGATGAAGGTGTACTCCTCCACCATGCCATCCCTACAAAACTATTGGTCAACTACCTACTGAAAATTGGAAGGCTTGGAATCTATGATGCTGCTCATCAATGCCATATAGTTCGAAAACTTCTTCGGAGGTTTGCCCTCCCTGAATGTGCTTTTATGAGTCTCAACTTTCTCCTTAGCATCCCTCAATGCTTGAGTGAACCATTGATGTCTCTTGTCAGAACTGGTAGGAGCTAGTGGATCATCCTCTACATCTGAAGGTTGCTGCCCTGAATTGGAAGTCATTGGTGACCTTGGCTCGACCTTTAGAGCTTTTTGCTCCTCATCTTTTGTCAGTGGAAATGGCTCATGAGACTTCCTGGATGCAAAGTCTTCCTTGAACCTTACATCCTTGCTTACTATTGTCTTTGTCTCCTTGAATACATATATTGCAAGCCTTTGAATTCTCACTATAGGCAACAAATAAGCCCTTCCTTGTTGGAGGGCTCTAACTTGGTCCTCTTCTCCATTGGTATATGGATGTAAATTGGACGACCAAAAATGTGGAAATGACTCGCCTTCGACGTCACACTAGTGAATGCCTCCTCTGATGTCTTGTCCCCCAAAACCCTGTGAGGACACCTGTTTTGGATTTAAATTGCTGCATTGCATGCTAATGCCCATAGAAACATTGGCAAATCCTGGTCAAGTGCCATGGCCTTAGCAACCCCTATGATGGATCAATTCTTTTGCTCTGCAACCTCGTTCTATTGTGGGTTGTAAGGAACAATGTACTACCTCTTGATTCTTGCATCCTTGCAGGAATCCTTGAAATCATTGGGGGTATAATCACCCCCATTGTTCGATCTCAAAACCTTGATCGTCTTCCTTGTTTGGTTCTCCACAGAGCTTTGAACTCCTGAAACTTGTTGAAGACTTCATCCTTGGTCTTCAAGTAGATCCATGTTTTGCAGGAGAAGTCATCAATGAAAAAATCATAGTACATGCTTATTGAGATTGATGTTACTGACTGTTGTCCGTCGAATGCACACCAATAGCAGAAATCTAATGAAAGCTGTCTCCTCACTTGAGAAAGTGGGAGAGATGTGGCCTTGGGGGCAAGCATAGAGCCAGGTACTGTCACCTACTCCTAGCTCCTCTGTTTAGGCTAACTCCTAACGAAGCCAAGGGGGGTCGTCCCTAACAAAGAGTTTTCTATGGCTCAATGTGTTTAAGTGTTTTTGATGTTATGATGCGGATGGGTGTTTTTTAGGAGTTTTTGAGTGATTACAACTTTATAATAAAATGAGCAATCCACGTTGCAATTACAAAACACAAGATTTGAGACGAACAATACAAAAGATGACTTGGAAATTAAAGGCATCCACAGATAGATAATGATTTAAGCAAACATTAGGGACAAATGGTCCAGATCAAGGTGATGCATGGAAGTTTAAGACCAGTGGCAATATGGAGTCAAAACGTGCTTGTGAATGCTGGAATACAAGTCTCAATAGTAGTGTTTGTGAGATCGTTTTGCAATTGTTCTTGGTTTATTTTATTGTAAATTTTAAAGATGATCTTGCTTAAGGTTTCTAGGAAACCTAACCGGAAATACTTTCAGTGGCTCCGTTCGAAGACATGACGTACCTATCTGGAATCACAAGCTAGGTGTTTAGAGAATTTAACCAGCGAGTGTCCAGATTGGGTTGCCCGGCGCCCACACTTGGAATTTGCCCACTCCTTGAGTATTTATCGAGATAATGCCAGTGTGTTGGTTATGGGGTGAAAGTTTTATTATGTTGTCACTTGCAAGATTAACAAATCCGATCATCGTTATGAGTACGAGTCCAACTTTTCAGGGTCAGTAGAGCATACTAGGTGAGGGAAAGCAACGAGGTAAATTTTAAGTGGGGAAATGTGAGTTGGAATTATGAGCACACAGTTCAACTCTGCGACAAAGAGTGCTCTTGACTTTGTCTTATGACAGAAGTTCAAGAGACTTTAATTAATCTATATGCTTGATGCAAGGATAATGCAGTGGGAATGCACTTCGACAGAGAGTGCTCTTGACTTGGGTTATTGCAAGTTCAAGAGACTTTGGTTCTTTTTATAAGACAATCAGCTTGTAAATTGAAACCACATGATAGCTCAACAAATTGTAAAACAACGAAACAATGTCATAGCAAAAAAAATGATAAACCACTTGCAAATGAAATAAATGAAAAACTAGCGTTCTACAACAAGAAAAAACTAATCTAGCAAAGAGAAGTAAAAAATGACTTCAAGACACACTGTCCCCGAAATTTCCAGCTAGCTGGTCATACGTAGGAAGACAATGGGGAAAGAGAGGTAGCACGCAATGTCAATGTGGCACTTGGGCTGAAATCCCAAGGTACTTTTCAGGTCAAGACTGAAACAAATAAAAAGCTCTAAGTACAGAATTAAACTACCCTAAGCATGCAAAGTAAATCTGAGCTAAGAGCACAAGACACTCTTCACCAAATGGGGAAGAAGAAACCAAAAGATGGGAGGCCTTATCCCACTTTGCCCTTTTATTAAGAGAGTACAATATTTAGGATTTTCAACCTTAAAGAAATAAAAAGAACTTGCGAAGACAAATGGAACAAGCCTCAATGGTTGTTTTACAAAGGAGAGTAATTTGGAAAATTGTCTTCTTTAGTTCAAATCCCAAGTATTTGGATCTTCTTGGTTTTGGTACTCAGTTTCTACTCTTCTCTTTGGTTTTTGTTCTTCTTTGGTTCAATCTTCAAGTCCTCCTCTTAGGATTGTTTCTTTTCGTACCTGCACATAACACAAATCAACTCAAAGCACCCATCAACTGTTAATTAAAACAAATAAAAAAAGAAACTACTTCTAAGAAAGAGATATACAAAAATAAAACTAAGTGCAAGATCTAATCTATGATCTGAAAACAACAATATAGTTGGCTGCAAAAAAGTGAGAAATGGGGCAGCAAACAGTAATATAGAGGGCAGCGAAAGAGGGCTGAGAGGGCAGCGAAGGAGGGCTGCAAAAAAGGAGGAAAAGAGGACAAAAAAAGGGTGCAGCGAAAGAAAGGAACGAATGCAAGAGACCAAGACAAGCCAGAAAAGCAAGATGGCAAGCTTGGTGGGAGAAAAAGATGAGGTAGGGCGAGAGCAAAGGAGGAGAAGGCTAGCAAGCAATAAATTGAGAAAATCAAGGAGCAAATAAGAGAACTGGAAGAGGGAAGTTCGTAGATCCAGGTAACCAAATGTGTTTTTTGAAACTTTGTTGATGGAGGGAAGGAGAAGCTCTGACTACTATGTCTCTTTCTTGGATTGGGAAGTGCTTAGAAAGACCTGCAAAATGAAGGAGTTAGAAGGAAAAAACCACTGGTTCATGAAGAAGAGCTTGATCTCAAGCTTGTTCGTCACCCCTAATGATCCCTGCAAAACCTTTACAAACAATATAAAATCCGAACAAAATACTCATAAACTAGATTGTTAGCCCTTTTAGAGTATATAATGAAGAATGATTTAATGATTGAAAAGCAAGGTGAGAGAATATCACCAAAGACAATGTGAATCCACAACTCCAATAACTCGTGCACAGACCTCCAAAGTGACAACTTTATTCCAACTTCAAACAAATATTACAATAATTTTGGCAGAGTGTTCATGCCCAAAATCTCCCCCTTGTAGAGAGTGCCAAGCACCTCTATTTATACAAAAATCCAAGCCCCAGAGGCTTTTAATGAACTAGAGATCAAGCCAGAGTTAAGTGAGCTTGGATTGTGCTGAAGTGAATGCTGAACTGAGGCTGGACTGCCAACACACTACCAAACTCATCAATCCAAATCGGCAAGTCATCCAACCTCCTCACCAAACTCCACCCACGCGAGCTCCATCTTCTTATGCGATTGTACGACATGCTTGGCGTTAATGGTTGAATTAAATGATTTGAAGGATTGTATCATGAGTTTATAATAACCAAAGTTTTTTAAGAGAGGGGAGGGGTCCACCCTTACCCCACTTGCACTTACTCACGGTGGAGCGTGAGTCACATAATAGCTCACGTCACCCCTCCTCTCGCAACCACTACGATATTCCATACACTACTATATCGTGGTTTAAGCTTTAAAATAAAATTTCATAAATGGAGGGGGTCCACCCCATCCATCTCACCTTCACGCTCCATGCTTTGACGTCACCTCCCATTTGACTTGATTCGCATGCATGGAACCATGGCTTAATTTTGATATTATTTAAGTGGAGAGGAGACCACACTCCCACTCACACCTTTCCACATAAGCGTGGGTCTCCACTTCACCTTTCATCTTCACGTCACCCACTCTCTTATAACAATTCGTGGTCATACATTTAAACCATAGCTTAATTCATATCATATTTTTAAGTGGGTTACATGGCATGAGGGACCCATGCCAAGTCACCACTTACCAATAAAATATTTGATTTTGACTTTTTTAAATATTTTGACCAAGTGCCAAAATGTTCACTTTTAACATTTAAATGCTACTCCGGTGCTCAATTAGCTGAATGATGACTTACGGGGTGCTCCGACTGACCGAGTGATGGTGAAAGTGGCCCTTGGGGTAATGATGCTGCTCCGGGCTTGAAAATGAGCCCAACCATGCCGAAAACGGACTCCGGATCACTCTTTTATTACATTTTGAATTTTTCTATTTAAACCATTAAAAAATGGCTTAAAAAACGAAAAAAATTATTTTTCTCGGAATCCAACGAAACTCTAGGGGGACCTAGTACATGTTCATACGACTCAATCAGAATGCCTAGCATGACGAAAACACTAACACGAAGGCTCTAATAACCTCCCAAGGCCGAAACATCAAGACAACTACCCCAGCTTTGGAGGAGCAAGTGAAAAACTCAGAAATTATTGGTCTTTTGTTCAACAATCAATAATAACCAAGGGAAAAAACACTCTGGGCTAGTCGGCTTAATGCCCATGTTCGGGAAGCCGAGCCTTTTATAAAAAATTAAATGCTAGGACATTTTTTACAATCTCCTCAAGGGGGTATGAACATGTATTTACAAAAAGTTTCGAACAGAGTCCTAGGAAAAGGCTGGCGGACTTTTGAATTCTGATCACGAACAAGTGTACTTGTTCAATGCTCTGGCGGCTTACCGAAAAATCCACTAAGTGCAAAATTAGTGGATAACATCTGGCTCCAACTACAGGACGTGTGCTCGATCTAGTCTCTTATGCAAGGAGAGCATATGAGAACACCAGAATCTCTGGTTTCCACATCCTGTAAAAACATCTCAACTTGACAAGAAAAACCTCAGTAGCACAAGTTTTATGAAAAAGAGCCAATGATCCAAAAGTTGCTTTATTCAAAGTAAAAACTTAACTGAAAAATTTATTTATTTCTAAGTACAAAAAGAAATTGCTAAAGTAAATGCTCACTTTAAGGAGGCTATTTTCCTACTCTAAACATGATACAAAGCAGAATTCAGAGTCCCAGGAAAAGGCTGGCAGGGTTGCTGAGCAAAAGAACCAATCCATCATAAGGGCTGCTAGAGCCATGATACATGACCAGTTTTGGTCATGGAAGATAACGCCTTTGCAATAGAGTTCAAGAAAATGCTAGTCCTCATTAAATCGAAGGAGTATAGTATATCCCAAGATCAGCTCAAGTGATTGGGGTTAGAAAAGGCAACTTGTACTGGTTACAGAATGAACTTGTTCGAGCCCTAGTTCATAGCACAGAGAACTTGTTTGAGTTATAGCATAGAATGGGGCACCTACATCCCCAAGCATTACTTATTATAAGGGAGATTGTCACATGTCTTCTAGAGTTGAGCATTGAGCAATATGGTGTGTAGAGAGTGCGCACTTGACAAGCATGCCAAGGTTGCTTTCCCAAGCAATGAACACATATCTAAAGGGATCCTAGATCTAGTGCATTCCAATGTGTGTGGACCGATGTCAGTGTTATCCACTAATTTTGCACTTAGTGGATTTTTCGGTAAGCCGCCAGAGCATTGAACAAGTACACTTGTTCGTGATCAGAATTCAGAAGTCAATTTTTTTTTTCCTGGGACTATGAATTCTAATTTGTATCATGCTTTGAGTAGGAAAATAGCCTCCTTAAAGTGAGCATTTATTTATTTTTTTTGATTTTTTCTTTTGCTCAGCAACCCTGTTATTTGGAGTTTAGCTCATTGAGAGGTTGTCCAAACTTAAGAGGCAAGTGAACATGAGTGGATATCTTTTGTTACCTTTGGAACCTACACTTAATTGTGGTAAAGTCCTAAAACACAAAGTACAACATTAACGAAACTCAGGGTGGCTACACACTGTCATCACAATAGCTCTTCCCCACACGTTAGCTTGGTTCTCCTCCAACACAAGGGTGGCTTCTCTAACTTGGGATAGCTGGCTAAATCTTATTACAATAAAGCTTAAGGTGATTAGGCAAGGATAGCTATAGAAAAATATATATTATAGAAGAGGTTTATAGATATGATGATGGGAGGATCAAGACTAGTGTCAAGTCCATTGGGTAAGAGGAGTCAAGAATTAATTGTTAAGGGCAACGAATATGAGATCAGAAGTGAATATAGCTCAAATGAAGTATCTACAAACACATTTATCTTGTTGTCCATTAAATGCATAAAATTATTTCTGAAAAATCCTAATAATGGAGAAGTTCAAAGCATGTGTGAGGGTGCATTTACTAAACGAATATGATTGGTAGCCAAATAGTGATTAGGATGAAAGACACACACTAAGTGTTTTCTACAATAAATAAAAATATATATGAAAGGGGAATAAACAACAATCCATCTCTTCTTAATAATGGTATAATCTTCTTAAGAAGGAATAATGTTATTATTGTTTCATCCCTTCAACACCCATTTGATGAAAATAATTTCAGCCATGGTCTTCAACAAGTGACCCCGAGGAAGTATTCCATAAGAGGAGAAAACTTTCTTCTATTGTGTTCAAGGTATTCAATACAAGCTCAAAGGGAAAAGTCTTCAAATCGAACCATCCATCAAATGAAGAGAGCAAACCCTTATGTAGGTTTGAGCCGTATCTCCTAAACATTAAAGAAGTACTATCTGTTTTCCTAGACCCACTATTTACTCAACAATTTATGCAATAATAGCATAAAGTAGTTAAGATCCAATTTTCCTTCAAGGAAAGCAAATAAAATAATGCTAGTTCCTAACCAACTCTCTGAAACGACAAAATCGTTTTTTACACAAATACCCAGTGCAAATAACGTAGATACTCCATGAAAGGAAAAATAATATATTATATGATTGATAAGATAATGATGATTTACAATGAGAAATGATGTTTGTATATATACCGATGCAAGGGTTGCCTTGGTGACGAGAGACCACCTTTCAGAAGGTGTCTCTTCATTTACCTTTTCCTTTAATTATTTAATTAATTTATCATTATTATTAATATTTATTAATGCTTATTTATTATATATTTTGTTTATTACATTGATGAAACGTCAAAATCGTTTCTTACACAAATACCCAGTGCAAATAACACAGATACTCCATGAAAGAAAAAATAATATATTATATGATTGATAAGATAATGATGATTTACAATGAGAAATGATGCTTGTACAGATACCCATGCAAGGGTTTCCTTGGTGATGAGACGCCACCTTTTATAAGGTGCCTCTTCATTTACCTTTTCATTCAATCATTTAATTAATTTATCAATATTATTAATATTTATTAATACTTATTTATTATATATTTTGTTCATTACATTGCCTTCCCCTTAAGGGAAGCTTTGTCTTCAAAGCTTTATTGAAGACAAGGCTTATGTCTGATTTCTTGCTTGTAATGTCATCTCTCAATCTTTTGTGTTAGTAACTTTGACACTTGACGAAACACAACAATATGAGTTATGAATTCTCAAGAAAAAATGTCGCATCGAGTGTGATGTGGTCCATCTGAGATCTATCTTCATTGGAACTATTTGTTGATCACTTTGTTGGATATAACTTCTCTTCTGTTTATGTTCATTTTGACCTTGTCGTTGGCCAAAATGATTTGTATAATTTGGGTGTCGATAAGGAGTTTTTATTGTTTTTTATTATTATTGAGAGTCTGGATGCTTCCTTTAAGATTTGCTCTAATTTATTCTCTAATAGCTTGTTATCATATTGAATCTTTTTGAACTTTTCTTTTTGCGACTTTTCGTTTTCTCTTAACTTATTAATTTGTTCTAGCAATTCTTGATTAACTCTTTTTAAAGAAGAATTTTCTTCATCATTTCGTGATAATTTTATCTGATAGTGATTTTTTAAATGGTAATTCTCTTCGATCTTTTCTAACAACTTCTCAAAATCTTCATGAGCTTGTTCTGGCTTTCGATTATTTTTAATTTCTTGATTTTTGTGACTAGGGTTTTGTTATGATTTCTCAATCGGATGATTTCATTCTTGTTGTTTGAGATTGTTTCATTGATCTTTGCAGTCTCTAATTTGTGAGCGTTTTGAATGTTGTCTTTTTGTTGTTGAAGCTCTTTAATTTGTTGTTGATGTCGAGTGACCTCAAATTCTTAGCATTTTAACTTCTCGTGGATCTACGCAATTTCCTCGTCTTTGCTGATGATGATTTTATTTAAACGCTTTACTTCTTCTTCTAAGTCTTCATAGTTTCCATAAGTTGATCCTTCGTATGTATTTTGTGATTGGGGAACTCCCACTGATAGATCATGTACCGTTATTTTATTCTTCCCATGGAAGAAGGTCATGAACATTTGTTTTGCATTGACAAAGAACGTTTCCAATGTTTCCAGCCAGTTGGAACCCAACATTATGTCAACAAGATTGTTGTCTATAACTGCAACGATGAATTGAGATGCAAAATGATAATCATCGATCTGTAATGGTAATTCATTTATTTGATCTTCGTTCGGCTTGTTCTTAACTATACTTGATTTTAGAACCTGTAGTTGATAAGCAAGATCAACATTAATAAAATTTTCTTTAATGGCGGACAAATAGCGATAGCAATGGGACTTTCATAAAAGATTCCACAAACTTTTAACATCGCCATAGGCATTTTCGATGGAATGTGCAAGAACCTTCCTTTTTCGTCATTCAGATTTGTCTTTTCCATTTGAACTTCACTTGGATTATCCTTTTTGACTTTATTATAATATAACCCTTTTCACTTTCTTGATAGTCTCTCTCTCTCTCTCTCTCTCTCTCTATATATATATATATAGACTTGAAAATATATATATTTCTATATACTTTCCACTTTCCACCTTAACTAATCTTCCACACGATTCGCTTTTTTTTTACTTCATTTAAAAAGTGTTTTAGACTTTTTTCACCTTTTATACAATGTGTGGGGTCGAATAATGAAATAAAAAAAAATTTAATTTTTTTCCCTTAATTTACATAGTCTGCCTTTGATAATTAATCCTGATAATTTAATGTGGATGGATGTATATAATTTTCAAAGGGTCACGACCTTTACTTGATCGCTTTGATTGCTAAACAAACTTAGATGCAACCCACTAGAACTCAGACCACACGACGATTATAATGCAGACCACGATAACAAGGCACTGAAAAGTAAAAGTGGTTACATTAGCACACGGTGGTCCCACTGATCGATCTTCGAGGTGTCGCGTTCAACTTGATATCACACGACAACTGGTAACTTTTTTTATAGATTATGGTGGTAGCAGTGGCGACGAGAGGTAGTTTCTTCTCGTGTTGTATTCCAATGGTGGTATCTTCTGCTGTAAATTCTGTGACTTACCATAATTTCCATAAACTGTAATTGGTAGCAGAGTAATTTTTCTTTGATAAACTTCTAAATTTTAAATGGCCAAGGGCCTACTATGGTCAAAGATCCACAAGCAGAGAATCTATGATTGAATGAATGTGGCCATTAGCCGATTCAGACAAGGTCTGATTTTTTTTTGCCAAAGGCAGGATCGGAGTAAATGCCCAAGAAAGGGCTCTGATACCAATGAAACAACAAAATCATTTCTTACACAAATACCCAATGGAAATAACATAGATACTCATGAAAGGAAAAATAATATATTTAATGATTAATAAGATAATGATGATTTACAACGAGAAATGATACTTGTATAAATACCCATGCAAGGGTTGCCTTGGTGATGAGACACCACCTTTCATAAGGTGCCTCTTCATTTACCTTTTCATTTAATTATTTACTTAATTTATCAATATTATTAATATTTATTAATGCTAATTTTTATATATTTTGTTCATTACACTCTCACGGCATGTCAAACAATAATAAAATATTGCGGTGGTTAGCCAAGCACATCCTCCAAGGGTGAGTGGATGACCAAACTAAAGCAATCCAATCATATCCTCTAGATGCATGTGCGCAAGAGACCTCCAACATAAGTTGCTCCACCCAAAGATTTCAACAAACTTGCAATATAAACCTCCATATGTGGGCACCTTCACAAACAACCAAGTCATGCCATTAAAAGATGAATTGCTTTCTCCATAATAAAATATGCATGGCATCACCATGATATGTGAGATAAGCTGTGAAATTGTATAAAAGGGGGATGGCCCCATCTCAACATGAGTGCCTAGATGATGAATCCACTTGAAGATGAGATCAACCAAAACATTCTATATAGCATATATATATGGCATGGTTGAATCATAGAGTGGATGAACCATACTTTTTTATTAATTTATCAACACTTACATGCCGTAGATGTGTGATGATCCCATCTCACGACTAGTTGAACTAGGGTAAGCTCGACTCCATAACATGATATATGCAATGTTTCAATATGACAAGTCCATGTGATATATATGACAAAGGGGTTGGTCCCATGTGATTAATGAATTTCAAGCACTAAGGCAAAGCCTCGTGAGTTCAGAAGAGGTCGTCCCATGGTCACATCGCATCATGAGAAAGTGGATTGATACGTGGTGGCTCCACACATACTTCATGTAATATATAGGTGTCTCTTTATGTGACATAGTTTATGTTGCTTCCCCCTGTCCAACTCATGAAGATGTCTTCATATAATATGCTAGATAGAACAATTTGTTGACATGAGAGACCCACTGTGACATCTACATATTGTTCGCCAAAAAATGAAACTCTAAACAATGATTCGTGGAATGAAATAATGTTTGATTTTCCTCCACATTTGTGCCATCGACTTTCTACCACGACCCCTTACATTATACTTGTAGGCAAAATATGAAGGGGGTGATCCATTGAAAGTGTAGCGCCTCAACATGTGGGCATTTGTGAGCCTTCCAATGAAAATATCATTCAAAGGGGAAGCCCCATAACTTCGAATAAGACGCCTCAACAAATTTGTCAATGAATAGGGTGAGTGCTCCATGCCACAATAAACCACTCCAAGTGATATAGGCTTACACCATAATACAAGTCTAGTCATTTGGTGACATAATAAAAGAGACCATGTGTCACACTCCTAATACCACCCTTATCTTTTGTCACCTTCAACAATCATTATTAGGGAGCTAGCCAATAAGAGTTATGTCTAATCTCACACCATCATCATTAAACTCCTTTGGGGGCTAGAACCTATGTGCAAAGAGTAATAGAATCTTGGCTATATATTGTGATGCAAAATATAAGTCGCATGAACTAGCGAGCATCACCATTAACTATCCACTAACATGTCTATCTATCAACTATGAAATACAACCATTAAGAGAGAACCAGTGGAGGAACGAACCATGACCATCTAACACAATTGGAGAAACGAGTAAACCTGCAACCAAGGAAATCACGCAATTGGAAGCACCGTCTCCAAGTCAAGCCAAATCTTATGAAGCTATCATCTTGCAAATCCTTGCAATGTGTGATGAAAATCGCACATGTAATCTTCATGCAATATGAGGTGTAACAATTGGCTCCAACATAGGGACATGTACTCTTCATGAGAGTGCATGAGAACCTCAGAATCTCTAGATGTACATGCTAGAACATGTCATAAGAGGAGAGAAAACATGTGACAGGGTAGGTCAACACTCTCACCCCAAAACACCACTAGTTCGTGATAATGTTCAAAAACATCTAAGTTGCCAGGAAACTTGGGTACGGGGATGGGGATGCCACTTTTTGAAATAGGGGACTTGGGTACGTCACGGGTACTGTATATATATAACAAAAAATTAAATCAATTTGTTTTTCACTAGTATTCAATTTCAGTAAGTAAGAAGTACAATTAACATGCACATTGGTTCAAAGTTCTTAAATCATTGATATAAAGTGGGAACTACATGTGAACCTTAAGTATAAACATGACAATAGTTGATGGAGCTTTTGGTTTTTCAAAATTAGAAATATGCACATGCATAGAAACACATGCATAGAAACGTCTGGACAAACATCAACAAAGTAGGTTTTATATCATTCACGAAGGACAAAGAATACGGTCTGTGCAACAACATGGGAACATTTGCACAAAGGATCAACAATAAACACAAACTATTACAAGAAAAATCCAATGACAAGGTCCATAGTCATAAAATAATAAGGCAATCTTTTGGAAGAAACGGTCTAAGAATAGATACCAGCATCTCGAAGCTAGATAGTGCCATGTCATTAACTTAAAAGCACACACCTTTTAAGTCTAAGACAACTTAAGCTTGTCTTGCCTCTCCTTTGCATGTATCCTCTCCTTTGCGCAACAAGCTCTCCTCTTGCGGGCTCCAACAAAAGTCAAGACTCAACTCTGCGTTGGGAGAAGTGGACAGGCCCGCGGGGTCTTAAGAGGGTGGGGGGACAACACCTGACCCATCCCTCTTCGTAAATGTATTTTATTTTATAAAAAATATTTTTTTTTAGTTTTCACATATTGGAGTTTCCCCGAAGTCCCCAAAATCAAGGGACAAAGTCCCCAAATTAGCAAAGTTTCTTGTTTTTTGGCCAGAGGTACCCAATACTTGGGGACTTTGACGGGGACTTTAGTGGACGTCTATGAGGTACCAGACCCGGTTTCCGGGACTTGGGGACGGTACCCGGGATGGGGACGCGAACCCAACCCCTAGGGACGGGCACCCCTGCAACATCGAAAAACATACTGAACTAAACAATGTTCACGAACATTTAGTTCATTCCTCCTACTTTAATGCTCTCAAGAGCTTGTTTTTTCTACCCCTACTCTAATATAAACAAACACAAGATTCTAAGGGAAATCACACCACCAATAAAGCCAAACGAGTGCTTCATCCATTACATCAAGTTTTCCATTGTGTTTGGTAATGAACCAAAATAGGGAGAGGCTCATCACCAAGTAAATATGAGTTGGAAAATACATAACATTGTGGCTGAAAATTTGAAAATTGTCATGAGATCATGTGAATCGATAAGCGCACCAAAATCATGCCAAGGTTGGCATGCATTTTTCAATGTTCATAAGCAAGCTCTATCCACTCTTGCATAGTACTAAAATAAATCTTGTCATATGGCAAACTATCACTACTCCACATAAGACCATCGTGATCAGCCATGTGCCTCTCCAAAGGCTGAGAATTTTTCCTTCATTGGCGGCTATGATTATTCATCCCCTCAAGCAGCAAGGATTTATATGGCTCTAAAAATCTACAATAGGAAACTTTGTTGCCCTTTATCACACATGCACATGGATCATGAGGAAAAATTCTAGATTTGAATTTTTTTTCCAGCTCACAGACTTGCCCTATATTCTAATTTTTTTTGCATTTTGTACCCTAAAAGAAAGTTGGAAAATTTTTGAATATACCCCCATCATACTTAGCTGGAAATTTCTACAGTGTATTGTAAATTTAGAACCTTGTTGCCACACACCATTGATAGCCATAACAAGATCTACTTGAACTAAAGTTCATGCATCAAATGAGTAAGATAGAAGACATGTGGCTAGAAAAAATCTGCAAAAATATGTTCCACATGCTGCTTCAAATCTGCCCTGTTAGTCCAGCTTATATGGCTGCCCAAGTGGCCAAAAATCTGCGATATTATCCTCATTTTCTTGGCTTCCTTCTTCATCATCACGTAGGGGAAGGACCACATCTGACATACATTCGACTTTTAAGGGCTTATCTAATGAAACATCCATCTCAATTTCATCAATAAATACTCATTAATTTCAAAATTTTGAGAAGGAAAGATGCTCACCAAATTCTTGTGTTCAAGAGAGGATGGCGTGGATGCTTAAGTTCATTCTTCATCAATGTCTTCTTGATGTGCATGGTCTTCAATGGAATCATGCGGTGCTTCATCATGTGGAGCTACAGTAGCATTTTCATTAACTTCATGCAATACATTCACAAGCCCCCCTTGACTTGACACATGTTTTTCTTTAGCATACTCAAGGAGGAACATCAATGCTTCATTTTTATTCATTATTTTATCCAAGAGAGACCTTGGAGGGCCACCCATACACGAGCATCATTTTATTATCTTTCTTTTCATTTCATCACAAATTACAACCTAAGTCACTTGACACGAGGACATGGGACACAAAAATACGAGTGTCCAATACAGACACGGTGACCCCCGGAATCAGGACATGTTATATATATATATATATATATATTAAAAATATAGACATATAGATTCAATTTTTTTTAGAAACTAGAAAATTTACAAATATTTAATAGAAATTACTAATTAGAATCAATACATAATACACATTTTGTCATTTACAAATCACAATGAGACACAAAGATGATAACTCAAGATGTTGAAACAATATTTTTCTTTAAGTCATCAAGATCAAAATGTATTACACAGATGTCGGAATGTTAATGGCAACTAGTAGTAGTAAATAGTAAATACAAAAAGGGGTAGGTCATAAATGAGATAAAGATGGAAGAATCTCATCAGTCAATAGTCCTCCACAACGTTATCAAAACTGGACCGGGACCGATAAAACTGACCGGTTCGACTGGTTCACAGGCCCAATTGGTTCGGTTAGATGCTTGAACCAAAAAAACTGTAAATTGATTTAGACCGCCCCTGAATTGGTGGTTCTGTATGGAATTGAACCAAAACCGTCAAACCGACCAGTTTTATGAATCCGATTCCTTATGGAACCGTCTGGTCTGTACTTGTGCCATACATAATACCCAAGATCATAGTTACATATCTCTTGGTTGCAAAAATTGAGTCCTGACATAGTTGATGAGTGCCAAGTGTATAAGATCCAACTATTGCCATAATGACTGACAGTACAAGTACTATTTGATATTATGTCGGAACATCGATTAGAGGACTCTTGACTAGTTAAGGACTAATGAAACCTTATGTTATGACCAAACCTTGGGTTAAACTTCGCAGGGTCATGATAACATCACCCTGCAAAGGTGTGAAATGTACAACCAATTGACATTATGTGTAATTAATATAAGATCCATGCTGACGTTATAATATAAACAAGTTCTTAATTGATGAAGTAACAATTACACATAATACTGTTATAGGTCATATACACCCTATCTTAGATCCAGAACATACAAACAATACAAGGGTTCAAGTAATTGCAGATGATAAAAAAATGTGTGATAGTATGTTGCATACCCTATGATACTTACATATTCTTTTGTTTTTGGTATTAGGGAATATGACATCCTGCAACTTTTGATAGAACCCCTAAATTGGACCTTAGATTTAGAGTTTGCGGAAGGCATTTTCTTCCACTCTGTACTAAGGGAACTCTCGCTTACTATGCCTTGGTGAGGTTGTCATGAGGGACTATGGGAGGAACTAGCTCATTGAAGGCTTTTTTGGGGGATACTCTTCATCGTCTCGAGTATCTCGAGTCAGAGGATTTTTCTTTTGATCCCCTGTATGTTCTATGATCGATGAAGAAATTAAAAGAATAACATTGGCTTGCATTTTCTCTTCAAGGGAGTTTCCCTTCAAAAGCATTGGGTTAATCTAAGAATATTTGTGTATTAATGGTTTGGATTCATATGTTTCCACACAAATATATATGTTTTTTCACAAAATATGAATATTTTATGTATTTTTTAGTCGATCATTTTTTTCCCGGTTTTTTTCCGGTTTTGGTCGTGTTCACATTTTTTGCTCTACCAGTTCGGTTCACATTTTTTGCTTTGTTGGTTCAATCACCGGTCCGGTTCTGATAACATTGCTCCTCCATGCCTGAATCAATAAACTCATCATTGCCTTAACCCTCATATTCCTCCTCCTCCTCCTCCTCCTCCTCCTCTTCTCTGCGCATTTGATGATCTGCATCTCCTGGTGTGAAGGATGACCCCTCCATTGGATCACCATGATCAAAAGTGACCGCCTCTAGCATTGGATCATTAAGATCCATGTTGGCTAATGCCATCTCAGTGCTGCTGTCCAAACCCATATCATCAGGAAATATTCTACATCTTTGTCTTTCCCTTCACCCACTCCTCCCTCTTCTTGTAAATAAGACGAAGGTTGGAGTGCACATACACCATCATCTCTGCCCTGGACTGCTCAAGCCTGCTCTTCTTCAAACTGTACAAGTTCCCATATGTGCTCTAATTCCTCTCATAACAAGAGGATGGAGTAACTTGAGAGATGACCCTCAAGGCTATCTTTTGTAGAATATGGCATGTTGCCCCATGAGTTGCTCATCAAACATAAGGTTTCTTAACCCCCATGTCTCTAAGCACCTCATAGCCTCCAAATCTCCTTGTGGTAGTGAAAAACTCTACAAAGCCCTCTTCTACCTCTTCAAGCATGTTTGTTTCTATCCTGAAGTAGTCGTCTAAGTATCTTCCTCCCCTGTGAAATTTCTCCATCCATGTGAGGAGGGACTCTGTGTGACGGCCCTGACCCACCATTGAGCCAGTCATGACCATAGAACTTGGGGTTCAATGAGTGAGCCAAGCAATGCAAAGGTGTGTAATTCTTATCCCATCTGGAGATAAGAATATCATGTATGGTGGACCATAAGTTCTTTGTTGATGTCTCATACTTGGCACACTCATTCTCCATAACAATGGTCCTCATGGACTCAATCATGGAATCCCACCCCTCATAAACATTTGCTAAGATGGGTTGGTCCATGTTTGCAAACCGCAACAAAGAAATGATTGGGTCCATGATCTTAATGGTAAGATCTACCACTCCCACCAAGCATCATCTAGCACTATGTCCTTTACCTTTTTTGAAGAAATCTGATTCGTTTTTCTTCAAAAGGACCAAAACTTTGAAATAACTATGCACCCAAGAGCGGTTTTGACCTCCCTCAACCTCTTGAGCATGATGAATGAGGAAACGAATTGAGTATTTGCAACCTTCAACAATGAAAGATGTGCGTACTCTTTGTAGATTGTGAGGGCATTGGCGTGGTTTTGTACAAAGTTACGGATATGGCGTGCATCCTCAATAAGTTTGCCAATCCATGTCACATTCGTAGCAATAGATTTCAGTGCTAAATTCAAAGAATGGACAATGCAAGGTGTCCAAAATACCTATAAGATCAATAAAAGCAATTGTAAATGAGTCTAGACTCTAGACTCTACAAGACTACAACTAACAACTCAATGAAAATCTATAAATTGATCTTTCCCCTAGGGCCTAGATGAATCTTGTGCTAAATTCAAAGAATGAGCAAATTAGCAATGCAAGGTGTCCAAAATGAAAATACCTGTGGATATTTAGCTTCCACAATCATGCCAACAACCTTGCAGATAGGTGCATTGTCCATGATGATTTATACACAAGAATGAACACCTACGTCTTCAATGACTTTAATGAACAACTCACCCATATACTCTGCATCCTTGTATTTCCCAAGAGCATCCACCGCTTTCAAGAACACTGGTCCATTTGGGGAAGACACTATGAAATTGAGGAGTGGATGGTGTGCTGCATCCGTTCATCCATTAGAAACAATACTGACATCGACTGTGGGCCATTTTGATCTAATTGGATCAAATTTTTTATCCACCTCCTTCTTTGCCTTAACCAACAATGTGGTTCTAAGCTTCTCTAAACCAGGAGGCACATAACCAATTGGAGCTTGTTCAATTAGACTTCGACACATCTCAATGAACAAAGGTGATCGTGCAAAACATTGAATGAAATGAAGTTGAGTTATAAAAAATGCAATGTTAAGGTCCACCTCTTCTCACGCCTCTTGTTGGAAAATATGGTCCATTGGACCACTTGTAGTTGGCCTCTTTCTTGTTGGATAAGTATCAACCTCACTCCCAAATCTGCTAGGTGGAGGTCTAGTGCTAGAGGGCTTCCTCAAGAATGAAAGAGGATCCTCATTCTGTTGTGTCTTGCTTGTAGCTGTCGCCTTCCCTTGGCCAACATGATCCTCTCTTTCCATCTCCCTCCTTTGGGTGGTACTCACTACTTTACATGAAGAAATTCACAAGGAAGGGCCAACAAATGGCCCTTAACCCGGTAATATGCTCTCTTGAACTCATTCTTGCAGAAATTGCAACTCCAACACACTTTACCTCCCCCACCAAGCTTGCTCCAAGGCCTTCTTTCCTTGTCACATACTTCCACAAAGAGTATTTACTCTCTTGGGCTTGTTGTCTTGCTAAAACAGGGTTAAATTCAGCTCCACTAGAAGCAATTGGAGCACTAGCAGGAGTAGAAGAGGATATGCTTGGAGGAGGAAGAGAAGAGGCACTAGTTTGGGCATTTCTCCCTTTTCGTTGCCCTTTAACTATTGTCCTAGCTGATTGAGACATTCTTCTTCTTGCATGATGGTGAGCTTGAATCCTCTCAATGGAATCCTCCCTTAAATGCACTTGGAAACTCTTGCAAATGCTTCAAATCTTCTTTGACTCACAATAAAACTCACTCTTACCTCTCCCTTCACTTGCAAATGAAAAATTGAATGACAAAAAATTGATTTTAAAGGACCCGCAGACATCTTTTTTCTGGAAATCGTGTCATGGAATCAGGACACAAGTTGACAATCGCGGGACACGACTTCAACACGTGTCAGGCACGTGCTTTTTGTGTCTCGATTTTCGAACACAAGAAAACACGTGTCCGGTATGTGTTGAGGCCGTGTTTGTGTTCGACACAACCCCATGGGACATGAGGGCCAAAAGGGATATGTCCAGTGGCTTAGATTACAACTCAAACAAGTGCATCATATAAGCATTTCATATGATTTTCATCTTACATCCACACTTCTTGAAAGATTATGTTGAAACATGAGAACAAGGATATCACCCAACCTCAAGAGGCAAGTGAACATGAGTGTTTCCTTTTGTTACCGCTCAAACTTGTGCTCAATCGTGCTAAAGCCCTAAGACATAAAGTACAACTTCAGGGGAACTCATGAAGGCTACCCATTATCACCACAGTGCCTTTTCCCCACACTTTTGGTTGGCTCTCCTCTAGCACAAAAGGGTTTCCCCAAGTTGGGATCGCTAAAGCATATTACAAGAAATCTCAAGATGATTTGGCAAGGTTACCTTTAACAAAACATCTATGTTGCACAAGTTTCTGGAACGCGAGTATGTTGGGTACGCGGATACGAGTATTTGATACAGCTAGAAGCTTCGCCCAAATTTGTAGGAAAAATTGAAGAAAATCTTGACTTAATAAATGAAATAGTTCATTCACACATTCTGTCAAAATGTTTCAGAATCTAGGGTTTTAACTCAAAAATAATGACAAGTAAAATCACACTTCTGAAAATGCACTTCAAATTCTGCCATATACTGAAACATTTTAAGCAGATGAACATAAAATTTTGGTCAACAGATTGGGCAAAACCCCACTGCTTGGGGAAAACCCTGAGAAGAAGATTTTTCATTAAGAAGATCAGAAATTTCAGTACACTGAAATATATCTTTAATCCCTCACAGGAGTAATTTTCTAAATATGAAATAGCAACAAAAATTACTCAGAAACAGAAATTATCTTGAAATCTGAGCCAACATCGAAATTCGTGTCTGAAAACTATTGTACGGCCTGCTGTACGGACTGCACGGTCTGCTGTACTTTTTTGCCTTGAAATCTGTGCCCACTTCTGCTGCAATTAATGCTGTACGGTCTGCATTTAATGTGGTTGTACTTTTCTTGGGATTCTAGCCCCACACGTGCGACTGCAATAAATGCATAGGTACGGTTTGCTACAGCTGCCTAGGGAATTGTGCTGCTCTCTCTCTTCTTGAAATTTGTGCCCTTTCTCTTGGTTTTTCTTCTTGGTCTTCAATCTTCTTCTTCTCCTCTGATGGATGATCTCTTCATTTGTCCTTTCTCATTGTTTTCATACTTAGATTCTGTAACTATCTTCAATAACTACCTAATCTAGGGTTGAAGATCTTTTTTCAAAATCAAGGGTCCACAACTTATCTCACTTTTAATAATTAAACACTTTAATTATTAAAATACATTTTTAAGTGAGACCCACTTTTCTAAAATTATAAAAACACATTCACTTTATTTACATAAACGTCACTTTGTTACATAAATACATAAGGACAAAAATTTCTCAAGTCCTCTCATCACACCCATACCAAAAACATGGGAGGACCTTCAGAGATACAATTTCAACACTCCCTCCTAACAAGGAAGGTCCGCATCATTGTCTTGATCTTGGTCCTGCAACAACTCCCTCCTGCTCTGGAATCATCCTCGGAAACAAATGCCCAATCTTGAACTGGAACTCTGACATCTGAGACTCAACCTGAGTCCGATCATCCTGCTCAACTTCACCATCACTTGACTGGCTGAGTCTTCTACCAGTGCTCAGGAGAGAGTCACTCTCCTCATCTCTATCAAATGCAACATCATCATTCCTCTGACTCTGAAATCCATCCTCCTGGTCTTGCTCGTGGTCCTGCTTGTACAACATGCCTTCTCAGTACATACAATCTGTCCCTGCGATCTCCTAACAAGATGGTGGTACCAACTGGCTCATCTCTCCGATACAAGAAGATATGATCGGACCTCACCATCATCCCGTAACCTTCATCCTCAAAGGATGAAACTGAGAGTTTGCTCACTCTCATCCCAGGTACAAATAACACTCCATGAACTTCTAGGACCTCTCTAAGGTCTAGCTGGACTCTGACTATTCCAACCCCTTGAATAGCAATCTGAGGACTGTCAATGTCTGTCTAAATGAAGTGCCCTGGCCCCAACATTGTGATCATCTGAAAGGAGTCATAGACCCCAGTCATATGTTTGGTTGCATCGCTGTCAACAACCCAGACATGCTCAAATATGGAACTCCCTATGCTGTAATCAATTGAGACAAGAGAAAACTCTTGCTCAAACTTTGTAGCAAACTCTTCTACAAATGTAGATGCTGCTACATCTCTTTCAGTCTTCACAATATTTTTCTTAGAACATTTTGTGGCATAGTGTCCCATCTTGCCACAATGAAAGCATTTGATTTGACTTAGATCTTTCTTCTTCTTATTCTTGGACTTTGTTGCAAGTGCCAGAGGATGATGGCTTCAGGATGATGATCCGGTTTGGTCATATCTTCCTCTATTAGAGGGATGAACTAGTTGACACCACCATCTTGTTGGGGGATCGCTGGGACAGATTATATGTTTTGAGAGGACATGTAGTACGAGCAGGAGCAGGAGTAGGAGGATGTTGATGTTGCATTTGATAGAGATGAGGAGAGTGACTCTCTCCTGAGCACTGGCAGAAGACTCAGCTAGTCAAGTGATGGTGAAGTTGAGTAGGATGATGGGACTCAGGTTGAGTCTCAGATGTCAGAGTTCCAGTTCGAGATCGAGCATTTGTTTTTGAGGTTGATTCCAGAGTAGGCGGGAGCTGTTGCAGGAGTCTAAGGTGAAGACAATGCTGTGGACCTTCCTCGTTAGGAGGGAGCATTGAAATTGTATCTCTGAAGGTCCTCCCATGTTTTTGGTGTGGGTGTGATGAGAGGACTTGAAATTTTTGTCCTTATGTATTTATGTAGCAAAGTGACGTTTATGTAAATAAAGTAAATGTGTTTTTATAACTTTAGAAAAGTGGGTCTCACTTAAAAATGTATTTAATAATTAAAAGTGTTTAATTATTAAAGTGAGATAAGTTGTGGATCTTTGATTTTGTAAAAAGATCTTCAACCCTAGATTAGGTAGTTATTGAAGATTGTTACAAAATCTAAGTATAAAAACAATGAGAAAGGACAAATGACTACATTCACCATCAAGAGAGGAAGAGAGGAAGATTGAAGACAAAGAAGAGGTCCCCAAGAAGAAATGGCACATTGCCAAAGAATTACTGCTGTTTTGAAAGAACTTAGGGTTTGGAGTTTTATTAACAGTGTCATGACCAATCCAACAGATAAAGATGAGCTTGTGGAGTTTGAAGCTCTTGAAGCCAGAGCCCAGAGAATTATCTTGGATGGGGTTAAAGACCATCTCATACCACACCTAGTAGAAAAGAAAACTGCTAAAGTTATGTGGGACACTTTGACCAAATTATTCGAAGCAAAGAATGAAAATAGGAAGATGGCCCTAAAAGACAAGCTACATAGCATTAAAATGAAAAGTGATGAAGGTGTAGCCTCTTACTTGACTTGTGTTACACAAGTTAAGGACGAGTTGTCAGCAGTAGGAGAAACCATTCCTGATTCAGAATTGGTGAGGATAGCCTTGAAGGGCTTCACCAAGAAGTGGGAGGTTTTTGTGAAGTGTATTGTGGGCAGAGAAACTCTTCCAAGTTGGTCTAGATTGTGGGATGACTTCACCCAAGAAGAAATTCGAGATGGGGCACAGGTTGGCCAAACTAGTGAGGATGCTGAGCAGAATGTGGCACATGCAACAAAATCCAAGAATAAGAAGAAGAAAGATCTAAGTCAGATCAAATGCTTTAATTGTGGCAAGATGGGACACTATGCCACAAAATGTCCTGAGAAAAATATTGTGAAGACTGAGAGAGATGTAGCAGCATCTGCAGTTGTAGAAGAGTTTGCTACAAAGTTTGAGCAAGAGTTTTCTCTTGCCTCATTTGATTCCAACATAGGGAGATCCATATTTGAGCATGTCTGGGTTATTGACAGCGGTGCAACCGGACATATGACTAGGGTCTATGACTCTTTTCAGATGATTACAATGCTAGAGCCAAGGCACTTCATTCAGACAGACATTGACAGTCCTCAGATTGCTATTCAAGGGGTTGGAACACAGATTCCAACTAGACCCTAGAGTTCACACATTCTATCAAACAGTTTCAGGAACTAGGGCTTTAACTTGAATTTAATGAAAAGTAAAACCACACTTCTGAAAATGCACTTCAAAATTCTGCCATATACTGAAACATTTTAAGCAAATGAACTCAATGAATTTTGGTCAAAAGACTGGGCAAAACCCCACTACTTTGGGGAAAACCCTAGAAGAAAATTTTTCTTTAAGAAGAGTAAAACTCAGAAATTTGATACAATAAACTTTTGTTTCTTTTAAACCCTCACTGACAAAATTTCACAAAACAAAACAATAGCAAAACTACCTCGAAATCTGTGCCAGAAAGTAATGTACGACCTACTGTACGGCTGCCCACACGTGCTGTACGGATTGTATAGCCTGCACTTAATTCTGCCTCAATTTTTGTGCCCACACGTGCCAGAAAAACCTCTGCTGTACGGTTTTGTCAGTCTCAATGTTATCAGAACCGGACCGGTCATCGAACCGGCAAAGCCCAAAATGTGAACTGGAACGGAAACCGGACCGGAATCGGCAAAAAACTAGGTAAAAAATCGGCTGACTAAAAAATACATAAAATATTCATATTTTGTAAAAAACATATATATTCATGTGCATACATATGAATCCAAACCATTAATACAGAAATATGCAAAGTTTCTCATATATATAGCAAATATGGGTGCAAATATCCAAAATAGCACCTAGTGCAATACATCTATGAGGTTCTGAACCAAAGTACATTAACAAAGAGGCTCCAAAGTACATCAACAAAGTTTTATTTTCTGGTTTTAAAAAAAAAATTTAAGTTTCGTGAGTCCCCAGTCCAGACCGGTCGGTTCCGTACCCGGTTTGGAAAAAAATTCCGGTTTTATGATTTTTTTTTGCTGACCAGACCGGCTGGTTTTGCCGGTTCCGGTCCGGTTTCGATAACACTGGTCAGTCTGCAATAAATGCACCAGCAGTTACCTCGGGAAATGTGCCTACACGTGTTGCTGTACGGCTTTGACAGATTGCTGTACGGATTTGTTCTAGGCTGCCTTGGGATGCGTAATAGGGTTGGGAGCGGCAATAATATATATTGATTTTTTAAAATATATTTAAAAAAACATAATTGATTAATTTCATAGCTTAAACTATTTTATCCTCTTAATCCTCTAGTAGTGTCATGAAATTCATTCTTTTTAAATTTGGTCACTTCTCTAGGTCCACATTATACAAATCTCATTGTAAGAGTTTGTAAAGGCAGGTTGCATATATGTGTACGAAGCACCAATAGCTTCATAAATCATAAAATTCAATATTTTTCTATTTCCTTGTTCTAACTCCATCTATATTATTGCTCCTAAGAGTGCTCAGTATTTGGGTGCCTCTGCATTTATTTGATGGTAACTACTACTTACTTCTAATGTGAATGAACTTGATTGTTTTAAGTTCAACTAACAAACTTTAAAATTTTTTGGTATCTTGAGTTTGATATGGTTTGTGATCCTAAATTGCTATATTAGTCAGTATGAATAACATAAGCTAGCTATAAACATTTGACATATGAATTATAGTTGTTCAATATCTTAGTATTGTAAAAGATCCATTTGTATTCACTTAAGTACACTTGCAACATATATTTTGAGTGTGAATGGATCTAAACATTTAAGAGGTGTGGGCTCTCTTTATTTATATAACCTTGAAAATAAAAAAAATGGCATTATTGATAGATTCAAGTGAAATTTTTATATTGGGGATTTCTTGACACAATAAACTTCAATCATTCAATTGATTTTCAACACTTTTCTTATGATTTTGGCCTCCACATGGTCGAGAGCTTGTAGAAGCTCCCAATAAAAAGGGAGCGGCAAAAGTAAGTTCCCAAAAAGCTCCCAAGTTCCCAAAGAAGCTCCCATAAAAAAGGGGACGTTTCGTACCAGCTCCCAAGCTCCCAAGAGTGGGGAAACGCCGAGTACGGGTAGCCAAAATGCTGGGAGCGGTAGCCGTGCAATATGCAAAACATATACTATAGAAGAGTTTTAATAGATAGGATGATGGGAGGATCAAGATTAGTGTCAAGTCCATTGGTCAAGTGGAGTCCAGAATTAACCATTAAGGGCAATAACTATGAGATCAAGAGTGAATATAACCTAGATGAAGAATCTACAATCATATTTATCTTGCAGTCAATTAAACACAAAAAATTACTTGTGAAAAATCCTAATTATGGAGAAGTTCAAAACATGTGTGAGGGTGCATTTTCTAAAGGTATTGTAAGTGGTGTCCAAATCTTGATTAGGATGAATGATACACACTAAACATTTCCTACATTAAACACAAATATATATGAAAGTCATGGGTCTCATCGAGCAAATGAACGACCAAGGTAAGATGTCGACGTTGGTATGTCAATGCATGGGTATCACAATTCCAAATAATGATCCAACTAAAGAGGATTAGTTATGGGGATTCCAGAATACAACTTCTCAACAACATTGGTGAAAAAATTGGCGAACCGCGACAAGCATGAAAAAATACAAATTAAATTCATTTTTTCAAAATTTAAACATTCAAATCAACAACATCAAATAAACACATTGGCACATAAATGTAAGAACACTATTATATATGATGTAGTGGATGCCAAATAAAAATGATACATCAAAGTCAATACTAAAAAATCGTGAACCCTGATAGCTATCCAATCAAGGACTCAAAAGTGGATAACTATTACAAAATGCCATGAAATATATAAATGTATCTCATCATCATGAGTCAAAACCATGGTGTACCACTTGGTATTTGTATAGGATGGTTGAGGGGAGAGGAGTCCAGGGAAGTGTACAGTCAATAGTCCAATAAATGAAAAGGTTTGTCCTCTTGGCTATGTTCATAAGCCCGTTTTGTTTCTCAAGGCTTACGTTGGAAGTATATGAGCCATGCCATGAATACAAACACAAAGCAATTGCAATCTAAACCCTATAACCGTGCGGATGAATGCATACATTTATGCTAATGTTTTGGTTTCTTCCTATTGAATATGAGTGTTGCAAAAGGTGAAGGTGGTGGTCACTAAAAGTGTGCAAGATGATAATTGAAGTTATGTCTCTAAGGTTTTATTTGACATGGATGGTGTTCTAGAGTACATCAATGTTTCATTATTTACTAGTTCAATACCTTCAATCCTACCCTCTAATCGAAATTTAAGTCTTCATTGCACCAAATGCGACACATACATACAAAAAAAAAGTCACTTTTTGCTAGTCATCTTGCTTCAACATAATGATAAAACTATTATTTTATAAGCCCTTGTTGTTAGCTTACTATTACTCTATAATTTTTGACTCCCATTTCCTTTTGAATGAATGCGAAACTACATACCTTTTTGTCCAAGACTTTATAAGATTCTAGTGATAAACAAGATAATGCAATCAAATACATTGTTAAAATTATTTTTGCAATGAGCTTGATTCCTGCTCCAATAAAATAACTTTGATTGCGATGAGAACAATGTTTTGGGGTTGTTGATGATGGTAAATGCCTTCCCTCTCATTCCCCCATAATTGCAAAGACAAATAAATTAAAAAAAAAAATTAACACTTCAATATTTACTTTTCGATATTTCCACTATTTGTCATTTTTTTTTCTTTTGATTTTGCTGTTTTTTTCTTGATTTATGTCAAAATTTTCAAAATTTCACAATTTTTTTGGTTCGATTTTTTGTTGGTTTTATATTGCGATGTTGTAGATTTTTCGACAATTTTTTTGTCATTGCTTTCTGTATCACAATTCATGGCATTGCTTTCCAAAGGTAGACATGACAAGTTTGATGACTTAGATCCCTTGGGTTGGGTTACTCAATCAGAATACTATTTTGCTCTCCATGGCATTACTAATGACCTACAAAAATTAAAAGTGGGTGTCTTGTTAGATTAAGAATGATGGCAATGGTATAAGAAAGCTTATGGCGGCTACATTCCTTGACCTAGTTTGTAAGATCCTTCATGATTGTTTTGAACATGACACTCATTACCTAGGAAACTAACAAAATTATGCTAAAGTAGTACAATTATGGACAATATTAAAACCCTTAGAGCAATTGGCAATCCCCATACAGAGCCTCTTCAATTCTTTTTTTAAAGAATGTTTCATCAGTGGTCTCAAAGAGGTAATTAGAGCACATGTCATAATGCAACGCCCCAAAACATTGTTGGAAGCTTGTGACAAAGCTAAATGAGATGAGATGGTGATCAATGCCCAAACCAAAAGATCTTCATTCACTACTTGCACTATCCCTCCCATGTAAAGCACTCCCAACTTTTCAAACTATCAACCATTGAGAATCCAAAAGTTGTCTCTGAAAGAGATGGTAGAACGCCAACGCCTCAAACTTTGTTGTAATTGTGATGAATGGTATTTTAGAAGGCATGAATGTAAAGAATAGAAGTTATTTGAAATGGATGTATCCCCACAAGACCACTTAGTAGACATATAAGTGAAGGCACTCAAGAACCAAAAGTAGAGGATGCCACTCAACGATGGACGACGACACCACATTGCAAGCTCTTGGCGAGGAACCCCAAATTTCTCACCAAGCTTTATCAAGTTTTTTAGCACCCCAAATATTGAAGTTGATTGGCTACATCAAGCATCGCAAAGTGTTTGTACTAATTGATAGTAGTAGTACCCACAATTTTATTCATAGGAAAGTGGTAGAAGAAACTCATTGCTATGTTTGTTCTATACCAAATTTTCAAATTATGATAGCAAATGGCTATGTGATGACATGTGAGGGGTGATGTGAAAACTTGAAACTCCAAATGGATGAGTACCATCTCAAAACTCACATGTTTGCTATTGAAATGGGCGGTTGTAAAGTTCTAGGACAAAATGGCTACATACTTTGGGTCTTGTCACCAAGGATTTCAAGGATCTATACATGAGCTTCACTAAGGACAAACAAAAACTTAACCTAATACATGAGCTTCACTAAGGACGAACAAAAACTTAACCTCAAGGGGCTTACCTTAGGTTCCCATAAAATTATCACCTCACATCATATGGAGAAGTTATTGAAGAAAGGTTACTTGTGCATTATTGCACAATTCAATGCCATACAAGTAATGGATACCTGCCCATAGAACATTCACCTTGACTTGCACCTGGTTTACACAGAGTACTATTTTGAGATTTCTTCATTTGGCTTCAAATGGTAGGAGAGACGCTTCCAGTGCACCATGACATATTCTCTGTTTTTGTACCACATATCCTAGATCGACCCCTCTTGCACATTTTTCTTTTGTATTGGCTCTCTTTGTACGTCTCTCCTTTGGATTGGCTCTCCATCTTTGGATCTAGCTCTTTTTGGTTTTGTGTTTTAGGTTATAGTCTCATCGCTTGCTTTTATAGGAGCCGCCTTTGCGCTCCCACTTTGTATTGACATCATGATACCACATCCCGTTGACCTACTTTTGTGGTCATTTGTTGGACATTAATAAATTATCTTATCTTATTTATATCTCTAAACACCAACATGTATTTGAAACATCGAAGGGTTTACCATACTCACATAGGGGGCATGACCATGGTATTCCATTAATTCTAGGAAGTCACCACCCAATGTGGACCCTTTTTCAAAAAAGAATGAAATAGGAAAGATCATTAAGGAGTTATTGGAGATTAGAGCCATTTTTTCAATACCAACTCTTATTCATCATTGATGGTCATATCATTGAAAAAGGAAGTTACTTGGCCCATGTATCTTGGTTTTTGGGATTTCAATATGTTTAAAAAATTGAAAAAAAATGAATTAATTTTGAAATTTTTATGTTTGCTGCCGTTTGCCGAGTTTTTTCGTTTTTTTTGCCAATGTTGCTAAGAAGTTGTATTCTGGACTCCCAGCCGAAGTGTATAGTCTGCTGAGAAGTTGCAGATAGAACAACAAAGATTTGTTATGTGGGAGTGTTGGATTATAACTCATACGTGTTGTACTTGTAATTATTAATACGCATGACCTATTGTATAGTGTATCATATAGTGTATGATGGGTGAATGACCTGTTAGAACTGAGAATAGGTAAGTGACACCTCATGTCAAGGAATAGCTATAAATTATCACTTATAAGTCAAAATCTGATCTTATCCAATCGTATCACTTGAGGTGTATTGAGAGCTCTTGATCTGTTATCAAGATTAGCCTATCATGTACCAATAAATATCCTTTGATATGTTAATACAAGATGTAGTTTTGTGTACATATCATCTCTGTCTCCCTTTTCAATTTACCAATAGAATTTACCACATCATCTCTCTCTCCCTATATTCAATTTATTAATAGAACATGAAATATCATCTCTGTCTCTCTCTCTATTCAATTTATTTCTAGAATGTACCATTTTTTTGTTTTGACATCGCACAATGTGGATTGGTTCATGAATTTTACTACTGTAAAAGGGGTTTCTTACCTACATTCTGTTACCAACTATTTTGTACAATAGTTGAACTTCCTATTGAGCTGCCAGTTATCGAGCATGATGAATGCTCATCTCCAGAGTTCAGAAGTTCAGTGTGTTCTAGAGTTAGCCATTTTTTGGCTGAACTTTTTATTTTTGTAAGATACATGTTCATACTCCCTTGGGGAAAATGTAAACAATGTCCTAGCATTTAAATTTTTATAAAAGGCTCGGCTTCCCGGACTTGGGCATCAAGCTGACTAGCCTAGAGTGTTTTTTCCCTTGGTTATTATTGGCTGTTGAATAAACGATCAATAAGAGTTTTTCACTCGCTCCTCCAAAGCTAGGGTAGTTGTCTTGGTGTTTCGGCCTTGGAAGGTTATTAGAGCCTTCGTGTCAGTATTTTTTGTCATGCTAGGCATTTCGATTGAGTCGTATGAACATGTACTAGGTCCCCCTGAAGTTTCGTTGGATTCCGTGAGAAATAAATTTTTTCGTTTTTAAAGCCATTTTTAATGGTTTAAATGGAAAATTTCAAAATGTAATAAAAGAATGATCTGGAGTCCGTTTTCGGCATGGTTGGGCTCATTTTCAAGCCCGGAGCAACATCATTACCCTAGGGTCCACTTTCACCATCACTTGGTCAGCCGGAGCACCCCGTAAGTCATCATTCAGCTCATTGAGCACCAGAGTAGCATTTAAATGCTAAAAGTGAACATTTTGGCACTTGGTCAAAATTTAAAAAAGAAGAAGTCAAAAGTCATTATTTTATTGGTAAAGTGACATGGCATATGGTCCAAGCAACTCATACGACCCACTTCATGTCACATGGCATATTAAAACTTTGGGTTATATTGGTGATTTAACTAAAAAGAGATATCATGAGCATTGGCATGGGGTTCACGCTAGCACCGGTGTAAGGTTGCACTAATATGTATGGAGGGTGCGATTCTATGGAGTGTGGACCCCTTACATACACATCACTCAAAACATATTAAACAAACCATGTTATAATCTATCCATCACCATATCATGCGATGTGTTTTGAGTCTCGATTTAACACGTGAAGGAATGACGTGAAGATTGGAGAACACACTGATTTGTTAGGTGGTGACGTCAAGCAAAGATTGGAGCTCGCGCTGTTTGGTGGGCTCTTCCCATGTTTCGTGGCCAACTCATGGGCTTGGCTCCCAATACACACAAGTTGCTTTCATTATAACTCAAAGCTTCAACTCCTTCAAAAGTTCACGCAGACCTTTTATGGGTTCACGTAGATACACTTGGCCGGTTCACATTTGATGGTGAAGCTTCCCATGTGAGAGTAGGGGGCGCCTTGCCAAGGTGGAGGCCACCTCCCCACTCACGCCTACCTCAAACTGGAGTTATATGGTGTGTTATGGCTCCAAGCCAAGATCTGATTGGATTTTGATTGGAATTGAGATTTTTGTCAGGTGTTTTTGGCTCCCCTAGTACCAAATTCGAATTAGGGTTTTAGGCTCTTATAATTTGTATGAATGGAAGCTCTTTGAGCTCTATATGGAGGGATTTTTGGCATAGAAGCTCTGGAGAATTTTCATTGTAACATTTTGCTTAAGGTTTAATAAAGTTTATGACTTTGGAGGTCAATGCGGAAGCTTTTTGTTGGTCATGATTCACCTTGTTAGGTGATACCTTTCTTTACACCCTGCTCTCTTGATTCTTAAGCATTTGATTATATTATTGTTGAAGGCTAACAATCTAGCACTATATTTTATAATCCATGCTTTTCTCTTGAAGTTGTGTTGCTTTCAGGTATTGTCCGATATACAGGGGCTCTTTTGTGGTTGACATTCATTCTGCAGGTTCCACAAGAAGTCATTCTTTTTCAAGAAGATCGAGAAGCACAATTTCTTTGCCTCATCCATCATCAAACAAAAGAAATCTTTTTGGTCACTTTTTCCAGGTTTTATCTAAGTTTTTTTTCTCTCCATTATTTCCATGTATCTCATGTTTGTTTTGACCTGAGATAGTAGCTTGGGATTTGATCCCAAGTGCCACATTATTTTGTGGCTACTTCTCTTTCCCCACTAGCATCCTTGCGTACATCCAGCTAGTTTGGACGGTTTCGGGACTAGTGCTTCTAGTGGTCACCTAGTTCGGAGGTTGATCCCACCTTTTGTTTGTTATTGAGTGATTTCTCCCCCTTCTTCTAGGTTGGATTTGGCCTCCTTCCACTTTGTTGTGTGTCTTTTCTTCTTACTTTTCTTCCCTGCCCTGTTTTTGCATGTTTATGACAGCCATCTTCATCTTCTTTCGCTGCCCCGTTTTCACCATTTTTGCAGCTCTTCGATTGTTTAGTTCGCTGTCCTGTTTTTGCATTTTTATGACAGCCATCTTCTTCTTCTTTCGCTGCCCCATTTTCACTATTTTTTGCAGCTCATTGGTCATCTAGTTCACTGCCCTATTCTTCCATTCTCTTGCCTTTAATTTCCTGTTTTTCTTTCTCCCTTCTTCCCCTCCTTTTTCTTTTGTTTCAGCCTTTTTTTGCCTTGTTCTTTTGCTCTTTACCATCATCTTCTTTTCCCCTTTTTGCAAGTTTGAAGAAAGGGTTTGAATAAAAAGTAAATCACTCTCCTTTTTATATAAAGTTCAATAATAAAAAGTTTCATGCTTTCCTTCAAAAGTCCTTTCAAAGGTTGAATTCCTAAAGGCAAGTTGTAAAATCTTAACAAAGTTATCTTTTGTTTGAGTGGGGTTTTTAAGCCTCCACTCTCAGCCTCCCCCATTTGGGGAGGTTTGTGGTGTTCTTATCTTCTTATGTGCTTAGATTAGATGTGCTTTTGCCTATGATACTTGCATCATTTCTCTTAGAATACTAATTGTTAGATTAGCCAGTTTTGATTCATTGAATAAGTTGATTACTTCATCTCTCAATTTTGTATCTTTCATAAGTAAATCAACTGCTTAAAGTAGAAATTTCTTGAATCTCACCATAAGGTGGATCAAGAGTGCTCTCTATTAGAGAGTTTAATAAACCATCTTCACTTTACTTTCATGCATCATATTGTTTAATCAATTAATCGATAGGTAAGACTCTTGAACTTGCAGAAACACAAGTCAAGAGCACTCTTTATCGGAGAGCATCATTAGTTTTGCACATCCTTGCATTAGGCATCTAGATTAGATAAGACTCTTGAACCTTTGTCCTAAGACAAGGTCAAGAGCGCTCTCTGTCGGAGAGTTTAATTAATTGACTTAATAAAATCTATCAACTCACATTCCCTCTAATTAATTTACTTTGTTGATATCCTTCACCTAGTATGCTCTGCCGACTTTCGAGTTGGGCTCGTACTCAGAACGGTGAACGGACTTGTTAAAGCCGCAATAACAACATAATTAAAACTTTTACCCCATAACCAACGCACCGGTGTTGTCTCGATTAAATACTCAGGTAGTGGGCAAATTCCAAGTGTGGGCGCCAGGCAACTCAATCTGGACACTCGCTGGTTAAGTTATTGAACACCTAGCTTGTGATTCTAGACAGGTCCGTCATGTCTTCGAACGGAGCCACTGAAAGTATTTCCGTTTAGGATACCCAGACACCTTAAGCAAGATCACCATTAAAATTCTTAAAACGTACCAAGGGCACTTGCACAATCTAACATTCATTGGTTAAATTCCAGACTTGTGTTTATTTCTCTGGCGCATTCCAGTTTCATCGACTCCATAAGGCATTGGTCCTTGTTTTGTTTTGCATAATTATATGATCAATTGCCTATGGCTTAATATAATTGTTATCACTGAATGCTAATTGATGTCTAGAATTTAATTTCATCTTCAAATCTCTTGTTGCAACGTGGATGGCCTTTTTGATCTTGTGTCACATTCATAATTCTAAAAACACCTTTTAATCATAATAACTCCTAAAAAACACCCATCTGCATCCGCAACCTTTAAGAACACTTCAACAACTTAAGAGCCGTAGAAAACTTTTTTGTAGGGACTACCCCCCTTGGCTTCGTTAGGAGTTAGCCTAAACGGAGGAGCTAGGAGTAGGTGATAGTACTTAGCTTTGTGCTTGCCCCCAAGGTCACACCTTTCCCACTTTCTCAAGTGAGGAGACAGCTTTCGGAAGTTTTCTGCTGCTGGTGTGCGATCGGCGGACAACACATTCCACTTCCCTTTTAACATGGAATTTCCATTGACAGTGTTTACCATTTTAATAATTACTAGTTTGTAAACCTCTTATGTTTCAGGATGGAAGCCTCACAACTTGCCTTTTCTTGGATTGGAGAGGTGTCTGTATTCTTGGATTCCAGCTGTAATTACTTTTCAAGTTCAATTTCTTTCTGTGCACCCCTTTGTAGAGATTCAGCTTTTGGTAGCCTCCATATGTTTTTGTTCTTCTCTTACTTCTAAGGGCATTCCTCTCCTATCACTTGGAGTGCTCAATCCCTAAATACTAGGAATGATTTCATCTTCACTCACTGATTCTGATTCTGTTATTGTTGGTTGTTTCAATTTGACATATGGCCTGCATTAATTAACTTTGGCTTCTTCTGAATGGGGAAGAGTGGGCTCTGAGTTCTCATTTTTAAATAGCTTGCATTTGTATTTGTCAGTTGGAAGTGGATCTTTCCTATCTTGGATTTTAGGAGCACAGTTGGTTTCTTTACTGAAGCCTTCTCCTGTTTTCCTTGTTCCTTTTGGCTTTGCTGCTGTCTCTGTTTTGGACAGTCTCTTCCAGGTTTTATAGTTGTTCGTGTGACAGATTGAACAATCACAAGGGACCTGCTTGTAATTAAGTTTGGTTTATGACATAGGGTAAGAGCCTATCTTATCTAGATTCTATGGTCTTTTTTAAGGTTTCCTCCATCCAGAGGTTTATTGGAAAGACAGAAAGCCAAACCTGAACAGGTGTCTCCTAATGAATAATCACGAGGGACCTGCTTGCAATTAAGTTTTGTTTGAGGATATAGGGTTAGAGCCTATCTTATCTACAGTCTTTTTAAGGGTTTCCTTCATCCAGAGGTGTATTGGAAGGACATCAAGCCAAACCTGAACAGGTGTCTCCTTTTTGTACCTCTTTTGTTGGATCAAGCTTAGAGACCAGAATTTCTTACAAAGCCCATTGTTACTGGTAAAACTAGGGGTCAATTTCAATGTTCATTTGTTTGTGATTTTGGCTCTGGAAGTTGTTGATTAAAAACGCTTCTTTTGCAGGATTCCATACTAACAGCTCCTTTTGTATTTTTCTCCTATTTTTTTGCATATTGCAACCAAAGTTTTCAGCACTATGAGCCTGTGGCCTGCATTTAAACTTTTCTCATCAAGGAGAAAGTGTGTAGGTTTGCCACTTCATCTTTCAGTTCTTCTGTGCCCAGACCCTCCAACTTGCGAGTCAACTTTAGTCCAGGTTTATTTTCCTTGACTTCTGATTGGTGATGTAAGTGCTGACATTGTGTCTATGCTATGACTCTGGTCTTTAGACAAGCAACCCCTTTACTGTAAGATATGTTGTCAGCTTACAAATTAGTAATTAAATTGTTTGAAAGTCAGAATGGATCAGGGATCATGATAGTAATTTAAGAGTAGGCCACCGTTGTTAGATGGCAGCATTGGAAATCAATGAGAATATGATAACTCTATTATAAATTAATGACAATATGATAACTCTACTATAAATTACAGAAATGGTGGATATAGTTTTAGCAATTGCTGATGGTTCCCACATTATTTTGTAAAACTAACTTCCATAGTTGCATGTCTTAGCTAAGGAATGGCTGTAATTTTGAGTAATTTGCCATACCATTAAGATTGCTGCAATGCTAGTCATGATACGATCCTTAAGAAACTGTTGTCTATCATTCTCAATTTTAGTTTCATGTTTTTGGGGTGGAGATGATCTTTACATTTTTATTTGCTCTTCCAAAAGTCTTTGTTTTGTACTTCTGTTTATGGCCTTTTGGAATTGATGTGCAGGATTCTTTTACACGGTGCTTCAAGTCAAATCCTCCAGAGCCATGGAACTGGAACATTTATTTATTTCCTTTATGGTGCTTTGGACTATTGTTTCGATATTTGATTCTTTTTCCTATAAGGTGAGATCAGTAAACTTCCAGTTCAGGTCATTTCAATTCAAATTTTGAATGTACAGTGTGTGTGGGCCGTAGATGCCTTTGTTTCTTATTCTTAGTTTTTTTCTTTTCTTTTCTTCAGACATACTGTGACAACCTTATCCTCCTTGTCATTGTCACTCAATACTTTGCTGAGACATTTGCTTGTTGGTAGTGGTTGGAGTGTTCTGTTGTTCCTCTTAAATATGATTTTCTTTTTCTGCACCAGTCTGTTTTAGCTTCCTATCTGCTATATTTCAGAAGTTGAATTAATTCATTCGCTTTTTATTGATCTTGTTATTCAATATCCTTGTGCATGATGTATGCATGTTGTTAAATAAATGCTCCATTGTTTTCAACCTCTCTCTCACCACATTCTAGTCATAATTGTGTGATGACAATATACCCGAGAACTTCAGCATATCTTGGATAAGTCAAACACGCTGGTTTGCATCTTGGTTGAAATTTTGAAGGGACAACTATTCCAAGTTATAGGATTGTACATACTACATATACGTCTAAATTGAAATACTCAGTAGACTTATTTTTTTAACTGTAAATTTCTTTTTTCTTTTCATTCTCCTTGATAAGTAGCCAACCCAGTTGTACCTTTTTCCCATGTAGTTCACCTTTTATGTAGGGCATGCACCACGCTGGGACTTTGGTATTTCTCCCCATACAAAATAATCCAGATTCCAGAAAGTGCAAATTCTGAAACCAGTTGCAATAATTTATTTCGAAAATTAGTCACCTTCATGCCTTTCCCTTTTCATTTTGTGGTCTGGTAATGATCTAAAATGCAGTGTTCTGTGTGATGAATACTGAGTTTTCTTTGGCTGACAATATGACTTTCTCCACTAGTTCACCTCTGTCAGGTAACCCTTGAGCACTTCACCATATTTAGACTTAACTATGCATGTTCTCTTCCCAAGTTCCCACATTCATATGCCTCGACCTTATTCTCTAAAATTTCCTTAACTGGTTCGAATCAAGATTGTGTATCCTCCTGCTTGTCTGACCCAATCATCTGAATCATCCTTGTTCTGAAAAGCGGTCCTTAGCTGATAATTGTCCTGTGAGATCCATCAGATATTTCTTTTCTTCACCACTTCTAATGATTCCATCATTTCATCTAGGAGTGGTGTTTTGGTACACTTTTATCATTTTTCCTTCCCATAATACACAATCTATTTCTGGTTTTCAAAGAAAAAAATTTAAAAATGTTCCAAGTGTTTCTTCTTTATCTACCTGTATTTGGCACTTTCAAAATTTTTAGTGTTGGTTGACGTGGCTTACGTTAGTATATTGTATTAAAGGAAGCGAAGTAATGACCTCATAATGTGAATCCATTACATGATTGCTTCATTGATGTTTGAATGCCAACCACTGCTTATTCTGTGGTTTCGTATGCACTTAAAATTTTTGCAACTGCCTTTGATAGGGTGCTGATTGGCATGCATTTCCTTCCTTGAGTACCAATCGACACATATATTGTTCCATTTCTCCATTACCTTATACCTGCCTACAGTGCTTATGATGGGGCACTGTTTGACATGCACATTGTTTCTTGGTGCTGATGGGCATCTATGTTGCTGATTTGTTTAACCCCATGACCAACACTGGAGTAAATGTTTTTCCTTAGGTGTTGATAGGCAGACAACTTGAAGCTCAGAATTGTGACACCATCAAAATTTTTAAAAAGCGTCATGCCCATCCTAGGTGCTGATAGGCATTCCTCTTATAGTTTTCCAAAGATGTTATCATGTGCTCTTAAAAACTTATTTTTGGGTGTCTATATACACAGGTCACGTCTCCTTAGTGCCAATGGGCATTTTTGCAATTTTTGATTTCATAGATTATCTATGCAATTCCTTTTTCCTTCAGTAATATAGATACAGTTGGCCTTAATTTTTTTCTTTCTATAATGTATAATAAATTTGGAGGCATTGACATTATCTTGATTCATTGTGGTATCCAAGTCAGGTAACATAATGGCCCCATTTTCCAAGTTCTCTTGGGTTTTGTAGGGATACTTCATGTAAATGTTAATTTCCACCTCTTTTGTTCACATTTCTGGTATACTTTAATGCTAACATTCCTAGATTCAAGTTCACCCTCTTTAAGTAGATAATGCTAATGTTTTCTTCTTTGCTAGGTTACCTTAGTCATCCACTATACTGTTAGTTGCTTCTCATCAAGTTCACATAAATTGTGTAGTCTTTATTGTAAACTCTCTGTATCATCTGGATACTGTTCTGTTGCCACCATATGGCTTGGAACTAGAAATTGCATAGGAACTACAACTTCTGTATCTTCAATTGAATTCTTTGTTTTAGTTTATTTTAAAAATTGATTTCTTCATACTAGATGGGCACACAAAAGTTTTGTTGCTGTTGAATTTGCTTATGTTCTATTTCTTTGTAATACTCTTATGCTTATTGAGATCCATATGTGCAGAGTCGTGCTCTTGGCAGTAGGATGGGTGATATTTCTTTCTCTATTTTATCCTGTACATTTTGTTTTGAAAAATCAGGATAAAATTCGGCGACAACTAGAGGTTAGTTTTACATTCAACTGGAATCATGAATTGAAGCATGTTCCATGATAATTGATTGTTTCATAGAAATTGAAAAGGAAACTACAAAAAAATAAAAAATGCTTTTTGTCAAATTGCCCAAATTGAATTTGGTTGTTTGTTTCTAACTTATCTTATTAAACTAATGTAGGATACTCATGAGGAGATTTGTAATTCTAAAGTTAAACATCTGTTGCTATAAGTGGGCTTTTGGAAGAAGAGATATTCCTCTTGCTATTCCTTGAGAAAAAAAGGTGCTTTATAAAAGTGGAGGAATGAGTTTATGATTTATTTCAAAAGAGTCCTCTCATAGGGAACCTGACTATTTAATCTTTTTTATTTGAAGAAAATGCATCTTGTATTACCTTGAATTTTCAATAGGCTTATAAGAATTGCTACATCACTGGACTAAAAAACTACTAATTTGGCTCTTCCCCACTGCTTAAGGAAGTAGGGTAGTTATGCCCTCCTTATCCCCAAGACTTGCGAGTCAACATCATTCTTAGGAATGAACAGCCTGGTAGCAAAGTCAACTCTCAAGGTGGAGGCTTTTTTCCAAGTTATGCTTCGTGGAGTCCTCTTAAGAGGTATACATACATCTCTTCTTCCATGGCAAGGAGAAACCTATTAGCCAAATGGCTCCCCAAAGCACTCTACCATGTTGTCTTCTAAGGCTACCTGTTTCCACTAATTTGTATCTACAGAAAGTTTTGAGAGCTTTACTGGAATGTAATTCTTGCAGGGCTGAGTCATCTTACATCTTTTAGAAACAGGCTGTTATTATATCCTCTTGTTGGAAAACAACATAATCCATTGTTCAATTTGGATATGGATGAGCTTTTAATTGCCATAGTATTCTTAAAAATTATTCACGCAAAAGGTATGACTTAAATGCACCTGTATTCTTCTTAATGGACTAGAATCTTTTATTCAAAATCTATCCTTAATGTCTAGCAAACCCCATCTTCTATTGAGCTTCTTCGCTATTTGGAATTTTTGTCTAGCCTTGAAGACATTTGATTTGGGATTGTTTCCAAAGTTGCCAAAAAATAAACTCTTGCCCTATACTTGAGAGTCAACATCATTCTTAGGAATGGATAGCCTGGTAGCAAAGTCAACTCTCAAGGTGGAGACTTTTTTCCAAGTTATGCTTAGTGGAGTTCTCTTAAGAGGTATACATAGTACATACAATAGTAACATAATTTGGTCGTATTGGCCTTTTGTGTACAGAAATTTTGAACAAATTCAAATTCGTCGAATATTCGATTAATGTGTAATACAAATACGGGTTAATTTTGAAAATTAATTAAAAAAAACCAAATTTTAATTATTAAAACACTATAAAATAAATACTTTTCAATTTGATGCTTAGTAATTCAATTTAATAGGAATAAAAATATGCCAAAGAAAATAAATATGCAATTATAATAGCAACACTAGATTTATTAGTTACCAAAACCTTGTGCCCAAATCCGCTTACATCCTTCTCATTCGGGAGTCAAAGTTAACCCTAACACATTATAAACATTAATTAATTAATTCCAATGTAAATAGTGGTAAATATTATTTACTTTCTTCTTAAAATTAATTAATAACTATTAATAGCTAAGAGTTTTCTCTCTTATATTACAGGCATTATCTTTTTGTTTTTTTAAAGAGTAATTTTGGTTATAAAAAATATGTTTAAAAAAAAATATTTTTTTCGTTGTATACTTGATTAAAAATATTATATATATCGTTGTATATTTAATTAAAAATATTATATATAAGAAGTCTACTTCCGTATTTTATTTGTATTGGATTTTTTCGCTACGTATTTTTTCCGTATCGAATCGTATTCGTATCCGTATTCGTACTCGAATTAAGCTACTATGGTACATACATCTCTTCTTCCATGGCAATGAGAAACCTATTAGCCAAATGGATCCCCAAAGCACTCTACCATGTTGTCTAATCATCTGTTGTCTTTGAAGACTACACGCTTCCACTAATTTGGATCAACAGAAAGTTTCGAGAGCTTTCCTGGAATCTAATTCTTGCAGGACTGAGTCATCTTACATCTTTTAGAAACAGGCTGTTATTATATCCTCTTGTTGGCAAACAACATAATCCAATGTTCAATTTGGATATGGATGAGCTTTTATTTGCCAAAATATTCTTAAAAATTATCCACGCAAAAGGTGCAACTTAAATGCCACTGTATTCTTCTTAATGGACTAGAATCTTTTATTCAAAATCTATCCTTAATATCTAGCAAACCCCATCTTCTATTGAGCTTCTTCGTTATTTGGAATTTTAGCCTAGCCTTGAAAACATTGATTTGGGATTGTTTCCAAAGTTCCCAAAAAATAAACTCTTTCCCTAAGATATTTATTTGGAATTATTCATCATAGTTCCCCAAAAAGAAATTCCTGCCTTGTGACATTTGATTTTGGGATTGTTTGTCATATTTTCCAAAAACATTGTTCTTACCCTGAGTTGTAAGTCTGTAAACATACTTAATTCCTCCTTGGTAGTGGGTATTCCACAATTCCCCTTGTTACTGGTTGAAATGGCAGTCCAAGTCACCGGTAAGCATGTGAGGAGGAAGTGACCACTGTCACCTTAGTCAACTTCTCCCAATTGCTTTGGAAGCCTAAGCCTCATAGGGGAGAGCCCTAATACAACTCTGAAATAACACATAGACACCAAAAGATTTTCTCTTACGAGGATATTAGTGACCAGTGCCTAATGGAGTCAAACCAAAGAGTGGGAAAGGGATGCACTATGTGTGTTTGTGAAATAATTTACGTGCAGCTATCAAGTTTACTTTGGTAATGCAACTTATTCAACGATAAGCAAGTAACCAATATCAAGAAAAAGCAATGTTATCAAATAACCACACAAGCGTGTGTATAGCAGTGTAATGTCAGTTCCCAATCCAAGTCTTACAACAATAACCATGCATTCATCTTATTTATATATCAAGTCTGAAAACAATGTTGCAGTACATTCATTAGCAGCAGTAGTAACTTAGTATAAGGAACAATTGTATGTTTAAAACATGACCTCAATATGTGCATACAGCATTGTACAACAGTATGTTTCAGTCACCACCCATAGCAGTATTCATACCAGCACTACGTAATTAGTTAGGCTTTCATTTTAGCATGTTTAACCATATATTTAACCAAGCAATCAATCCAACTCTAAACTATACACCATACTGTATGTGTGTTTGTGTGCAAACTGTGTGAATGATAAAGAGGAAGCAAACAGTCCACTTTCAATGATAACTTAAACTAGCGACCAGCATGTGCATTTGATCAAGCAATTTCATCAATTTTGAGTAATGTTGTGAAGACAAACGCAGAGATGCACTTCAAATGGTAGTCCAAACTAATGAACAGTCTAAAGCTAACCGTTCCTTTGTCACTGTGTAGGTGAAGGAGCAGGTATAGCAGCAAAGGGGAGGGCTGCCACTGTAAGGGTAGCCCTATGGCATGAGTATAGGCTGTCACAACGGGAGGCCAAGGGGTAGGGCTGCTGTAATAGCAGGCCCGTGGAAGAATAGCATCCCAAGGTCTGCCCTGAGGGCAGATCTGAGAGTGGAAAAGGAAAGGGAGGGCCGAGGTAGTAAGGGCAAGATTTAGGAGTAGGCCGAGGAGAAAGAACAGCAGCGAGGGTGGTAAAGGATAGCTGCGAGGGTTTAGGAGGGGACTGTTAGGGCAGCGAATGAGAAGAAAGGGGGGACACTGCTAACAGCAGTGGACCCGAGGTTTTGGGAGCAGCCAAAAGGGCTGCCTCTAGGGCAGACCGGGGGGTAAAAGTAACTGACAAGAGGGCTAGCGAGGTAGGTTAGAAGCCTTTGACTGGATCTGCGAGGGGTAAGGGAGAGCACCCAAGGGAGCAGGCCCTGTTTGCTAGCAGCAGCAAGGTTTAGGAACAGCCTTAGGGAAGGAGCCGAGGGTGTTGAAGGGAGGCTGCTAGGGCAGCGAAGGTGAAGAAGGTGTAGCAGCAGGCTGCTAGGAGGTAGCGAGGGTTAGGGAACAGATACTAACCCTAGCCTAGGTCTCTACTAAGTTACTAACACAAAAATTAACCTAAACTAAACCCTAGGACTAACATATATTAACTTAAACCAATGCTGAACCTAAGTCTTGGAGGATAAATGGTGTGAAGACAAAGGGAAGGTTAACCCTAGCAAAGCCATACCTAAACCTAGGGCATCTAGGGAGGATGGCTAACCTAGAGAGGAGGAGATCCTAGGTCAAACAACTAGCCTAGAAAACTAAGGTAAAAACCCTAGAGGACCCTCACAAGGAGACACGCCTCAGCTTGCTAAGGTGACAAGAAGGCTGGTAATGGCCTATTCTAGGAGAAAATGCAACACTAGGGCTACCATTTAGTCATGAACATGCATCATCCACCAACATTCAAACAAAGAGATAAGAAGCCTCACCTCCAAGTGCTCGTGTTTAGCCAACAAATCAAAACATCACCTAGCAAAGAATTACCAGAAAACAACTTGCATTAACCCAGAAAAACCTTCTCAAGAGGGGCACATCTCTCCAAAGAGCCCTAGCAAGGGTAAAACAAATGCATAGTGTATTATCCCACGAGTATTGTTTTTAAAATAAAAGTGAGGAGATCTATTTATATGATCTCACACTCACTTTTTACAAAATATACATGTTTACATGCCTTAAAACATGTCAATTTGAAGTTATAAAATGTTAGCTTAAAATTAAAACAAAATAATAATAAAAAAATGGCCTAAGGTAGGCTCAAGGTAGGCTACGTGGGGTATTTGTACCCCCAGGTGCCAAAATGTGCTCAAATAAGCGAATCACTCCAAACGAAAGGTTGGAGTGAGTTGGTGAGAGGGTGTTATACCCCATTTAACCCCAAGAATGCTATAAAATCTGTCAATGCACTCATCAAAGCGGCAAAAGGGCTTGGCACGGAGAATGGCTCCCTCTGAGGAGATAAGGCCAGGGAGAGTAGGCACTAGTAGCCTGAGGGGCCAGGAGGGTCTCATAAGTGGTTGCGAATGGAGATGAATGCCTTGCAGCTGAAGCAAAGGCCACCAGAGCATGAAAACAACATATGGGGCCATGTGACCCAGTGGTCAACCCTTAGGAGCCTCGGACACCAATCTCGAGGTTAAAAACCTCAGCAAAGGGTAGTCAACAGTGCCACTAAGCCATAGTGTTTCTAAAGGAGGAACCAAAGGGCTCATCCATGACCACCATCGCTCGACAACACCCCTCCTGGTTGAAAAATGGCCCTCTCCCTGGGGTACATATGTAGGTGCGCTGGGTACAGGTGCAGCGTAACACCCCTCAATGGCCTTTCTGAATTCATCTAGAGTACCATTGGGGTAAAACAAGGGTGCCCCTTCTCCCTAACCCTCTTCAGGATTAACATTGATGAGTTGGAGCCTTTTCTCCATGAGCACATCCAAGAGGGAGATGGTTTACTTTCAGGTACTGATTTCCGTGCTCCTATTTGCAGATGACTTGATCTTGTTGGCTTCCATGCCTGAGGGTCTACGATGACAGATTGATGCCTTGGCTAGCTTTTGTGACCTTTGACAGTCAACGTTTGTTAGCCTTGGTAAAACGAAGGTTACGATCTTCAATGTATCAAAGAAATCCTCGGTAGACATACATTTCTACTTTCGAGGGAAAGACATTGAGATCACCACTTCATACCTATACTTGGGATTATAGTTCACAGGGCCTCATTTTGGCATGCGTTAGGCCTTGCAACCTCGGCTCAACAAAGGTTATAGTTCCCTAGCCCTCACTGAGAGACGATGTTTCTAGAGTCAGTTTTAGGACATCTTGTCCAAACTCTACCTCATGGAGGTTATTATCAGGCCCACGGTCCTTTATGGCTCCGATATTTCGGGGCTAAGTGTGATATCGACAAATTGGCCCTAGACAGAGAGAGTCCAGACCTTGCTTCTTAGGCGCATCATTTGATGCAAGTGCACTGTTTCACAACCCAATATTCATCAATTTCGACTTGAGGTCATATTTTACCTAGTCTCCTTCCTTCACAGAGTCAAATCCTTCAAAGATTCAGCCACTGGGAGGGATATGTGCCACTATCTTGCACTTTGTTCCTCAGAGGCCATTGCCTTGGCTGACCCCATTGGTCGAGCTCGTGGTTGGTACTTAGAGGCATCTTGACTTCTCTCGTCAGTAACCATCTCTCTAGAATGCTTTCCCCCATTCAGATTCTCCCTTGATGCGTTGAACCATATCTTGCCGCCTAGAAAGGTATTGAACCAGTCCATCAGAGAGTATATCTACAGATTGTACATCTAGGTCACTTGGACTTCATCTTCGATGAGCTTGGGATTGAAGATGTCCTTATACCTTGAGCACTTCTTGGAGTTATAGGATGGCATCATCATACACCCCCCATACAGACGCAGGCATTGGATGCACGTGCTCAAGATTTTTTTGGGGTAGCTTCGAGTTGGATCGAATGGCCTCTAGGTGGAGATCAACCATCATATACCACGATCTGATAGGATCTACCAGATGTGTCACCTACAAGAGCTAGAGACGAAGGTGCACCTCCTCTTTATGTGCCCCATATACTATGAGATTAGAGGATGATACCATTGCCTATATAGAGACTCGAGGGGTTCCCTCTCTACTTCCTTTCGATATCAGGACCAACGATGCATAACCCTCTTCATTAGAGAGATATTAAACCACAAATCTCAGTTCCTACATACCCCACCTCGCCTTGAGACGACTAGGATGATCATCTCATACTTTCATGTTGATTCCTTTGATCGGAGCAACAAGTGACAAGATGAGGTCCATAGTACTTTAGGTTGTAGGGTGGGAGGCCTCAGGTCTCCCCTCAGTTAAGCGAATAGAGAGGACAACTCTGAAGCGAGCAGAAGAAAATGATTCGAAATAATTAAATAAATATGTTTTAATAAAAAGGTTTGATGATTTTTTTTTACAAGGGAAATTCCCGAATATATATGTCTTATTGGGTGTGTAAGGTGACTTTTCATGAAGTCACAACTCTTAACTTATAATTTGATTACATTCTATTATTTTTAATCTTTCTTTTTGTATTTTATATAATTATTTTATGTATAACATTGCCCTCTTCTTTTAATATGCTTTGTCCTCAAAGCAATGTAATGACGAATATTGCTGACGGAACTTCTCGGTTTCCCATGAAGCATCTTCTTCTGGGCATTTTTTCCACTTAATAAGGTATTCTTTGATTATTCAAGAATGTAGTCTTGTTTCTTTGATATCAATGACAACCTTTGGTTCTAAAACAAGTTTCCCTTCTTCATCTAAGTTGGGAAGTGTTGTCTGAGCAGTTTGATGTTGACCCAATAATTTTTTAAGATTCGAAACATGAAAAACGTTGTGAATTCGACTCTTATCTGACAACTTTACTTCATATGCTATGGGGCTAATCTTTCGGGTAATTTGAGATGGTCCATAAAACTTGGGAGCCAATTTATTCTTTCCTTGTTGATTAAGAGACAATTGCTTATATGGCTGAAGTCTCACAAATACCCGATTTGCTGCTTCAAACTCTTGTTTTGTTTTATGTTGATTTGCTTGCTGCTTCATTTGATTTTGTGCCATAGTTAAATTCTCCTTTAGTACTTGCATTATTCTTTGATTTTCTTCGAGTTAACTTTTTACTGCAAGTACTTTTGCATCACCTTGGACGAGTTCTTTCCATTTGGGAGGCGCATAACCATATAATGCTTGAAAAGGTGTCATTTTGGCTGACGTATGATAGGTGGAGATATACAACCATTCTGCAAGATGTAATCACTGTAACCATTCTGCAAGATGTAACCGTAGCTCTTGAAGTTGCTCCCTCTAAACTGGAAGATCCTCCTGCTATCTGCTCTGGATTTCAGTGACAAAACTACAAAGATAGGCTTCCACACATTTGTTAACAACTTTTGTTTGTCCATATGTTTGGGGATGATAGGTTGAGCTCATGATAAGAGTGATCTCAATTTGTTTGTAGAATTCCTTCCAAAAATTGCTTGTGAATTTGGCATCTCTGTCACCAACGATGATTTTTGGAAATCCATGTAATTTGTAAATATTTTTACAAAATATTTCAGCAATTGGTTTAGCAAAGTCAGTTTTCTTAATACCCATAAAATGTGCATATTTTGTTAATCGGTCCACTACCACGAAGATTTTGTCCTTGCCTTCGGATAAGAGCAACCCTTCAATAAAGTCCATGGAGATTTCCTCCCACTTTTGGTTTGGAATGTCAAGCAGATGGAGTAGCCCTAAAGTCACGACATTTTAGCTTTTGTTTCTTTGACAGGTGTCACACTCGGCTACGTACTTTTGAATGTCTTTATACATCCCTTTCTAGTAGAAGGATTGCTCGACATAGTAGTAAGTTTTGGAAAAACTGACATGTCCTGCAGCAGGTGAGTCATGGGACTCCTTAAGAACCTTAGCTATGAATCTGGATGCAGGACTTAAGTAAATCCTTCCCTTATACCAGATGATGTCATTCCTTCATTCAAGCTTGGGATTGCGTTTTGGGTTATATATCAAGGCGTAGGTATTTAGATCCTTGGCATATTCACTTCTAATTTCATTCACCCACTCGGGAATTGCAACAGAAATAGCATAAGACTTGGCTTCCTCATCCCTTCACGAAAGGGCATCAACAACTACACTGTCCTTCCCCCTTTTATGTAATATCTTTAAGTCAAAAGTGGAAATCTTTTCTATCCATTTTTGTTGTTCGGTCAATAATGTTTTTTGTCGTAAAAGATATTGAAGACTATTGTGATCGGTACTTATCAAAATTTTACTTCCCAGAAGGTATTGTCGCCATTTTGCTAATGCATGTATAATGGCAAGCATTTCTTTGTGGTAAGTGGACCTCAAACTCTCTCTCGTATTGAGCTTCTGGCTCTTGAACGCTATTGGATGGCCCTCTTGCATCATAACTGCTCCAATCCCGAATCCTGAAGCATCGCATTCGACCACAAAGGGTTTTGTGAAATCTAGTGTTGCTAATACTGGTGTTGATGACATCGTGTTTTTTATTGCTTCAAAACATTTTTCGGCTTCATCATTCCATCAAAATGAATTTTTCTTCAATAAATCAGGGGTAGTCCTATGGACGTAATTTTTCACAAATATTCTATAGTATCTTGTCAAACCTAGAAATCCTCTTAAGTTGGAGATTTTATCTGGTTTGGGCCACTCTGAAGTGAACAGAGAGGACAACTCTGAAGCGAGCATAAGAAAATGATTCGAAATAATTAAATAAATATGTTTTTTATAAATTTGTCTGATGATGTTTTTTACGAGGGAAATTCCCGAATATATGTCTTATTGTGTTTGTAAGGCGACTTTTCATAAAGTCACAAGTTACAACACTTAACTCATAATTTTATTACATTTAATATATGATTACATTCTATTATTTTTAATCTTTCTTTTTGTAATTTATATATTTATTTTATGTATAATACTCAACCTCCCTCTTTAGGAGTTCGACCGATATATTTGAGACAAGCTCGAAGGAGCCGAGCAACACATCAACCCATACACCCGTAGAGCATTAGTGGGTCCTTCGGAAGATTTAATGTAGGGATCCTGCTTCCCATTGGATTCCTTCCCAACCCTATTGGAGCAGTCATAGATCTATCCAAAATTTCCCCCCTTCGTCCTCAAATGCTAGGCCTAGGAGTATCTCTCGATCCTACACCCCCTCAGGATCGTACAACCAGACACCTTAAGTGTCCTAGAGGACTTCGATATTGAGCTAGTGCCTCGTTCAACCCCCTCGTCGTCGACTATTAGACTCAGACTTAGTCATTCTTTACATCAATAGTCGCCTGTTTAGCTTAGCTCTCTCTTTTTCTACATCATAGTGCCTTTGTTATGGTTTTATCTAAGTTACCAGGATACAGATATAGATTCAGATCCAGATACAGATTCACTAGATTTTTTAAAACCTAGGATCAAGATACAACGGGGAAACGACAAGTACAAACAAATATAAAAATATATTTATAATAAATAGAAAAGTAGTATGAAGAAACAAACTATTTAGGAAACACAAGAGTAGAACTATAAGTTATTGCCAAAAAAGAGAGTTCATGTACCATAATTGATAATTTGATAAATTTGTGATACTGATAATTTTAAAAACCATTTCAGCATGAACTTGAAGCAGGTCATAATAGTTTTTTTGTGAGCCACATCCACATGTCCCTATCACCAAGGAATAAAGTGGGTTTCTTGAACGCTGTGGCAAGAGTACAGAATAATGTATGTGAAGTGAGCAACAACATAGTACATAAATATAGATCAACCATTGACAACAGACCTTGCCCGTAAAGATATATCAAATAAAAATGTTGAGAGCAGACCTTGATATTGATATATCAAAGTTCAAGAGTATATCTTGACATAAGGATAATTCAGACCTTGAGCAAGAATGAGGTTTACGCTTTTAGCCATTAGGTGTTTAGGGTTTTTTTAGTTTTTCATTAAAAAATTTCAGGAATTTTTTGATTTTTCATAGTCTCCATTTCACGGGACTAGAATACGTTTCCTTCTACAGGGGATCCGTTTCCATGGTGGATTCGAGGCGGATCTGATCCAGATACGTATCGAATCTGTGGATTCGTGGATCCTGCAAACTGGGGTGGTGGATCCAATAACACAGGGTTTTATACATGTTTACGAGGTTGTCCCACTAATTGTCTCTTTCTTTATTTTTATTTTATCTTAGTTTTGATTCTGGCATTATCTATGTGTTGCGTTTGCACTTCCACATTGTGTTCATATTGGTTGTACCCTTTTAGCCCCATTGACTTACTTTTGTGCTCATTTGTTAGACATTAATAAAATTATCTTATCTTATCTTATAAAAAAGCCTCTTTTGCATGCTAGATTGAAATGTCTAACTCTAGACTCTCATACCCCACCTTAAGTGAAGGTGACTTACTATTGAGTCTCCTTGATGTTTTCTTTTTGTCCTTTTTAGGTAGCATATCTCAAGGGAAACCTCATGGGCTCTTCCCCTCTTTTCGAGGGTGGTATCTAGGGTAAACCTTATATTCTTTAGGGCACAAGTCTTGCTCAACCCATGAATAGATCATATATAGCTCACTGATAACTGGTTCACTAAGAGCAAGCATGTCACAAAGTGGGATTTTATCTCGAGTGGGGAGGGTAAGAACTTCCTGACAACAACTGGAGCTACACCCATTTGATTCCCAATTCCTTTTTAAGGTAACACACCTTGATATTTTGTAAGAATTTGCTTGTTTATTCATATCATAAATACACAAGTGTTGTTCAATAGATGTAATATGAGAAGCTATCTCCTATCTATGTCTAATAAGTATTTGCCATGGGGCTTCCTTAATGAAAGCTTTCTCACAATCCATTTTTCCAAGACCATACCTTGAGAGTGAATATATATTTGTCAAATATTGATGAACACAATGAGATCCCCTCATGTATGGTCTTTTGTAGTTTGTGTTGAAGATTGTAGCTTAGACATGAACTTTTGCACAAGTTTAGTGTCAAATGTGTCGGAAATAGTTAGAGTCAAATCTATTTTGTAATTCACTTTAGTAATAAAGCGATAATCTTATATTTAACTGTCAAGTCTAATAATGTGTATTTTTATACAATAGTGATTTAGAATAATTTGAACCGTACATCTAACTATGAGTTTACGGTTTCGATTCAAGTTTAAAGACAAGTCAAATTAGAGTGTTAAGACAAACATTTATTCACTCAAAGATAACTTTTGTCGAGAGGTGATTTATTTCATCGATGGAGCAGAGTTAGAGCGCTCGAGAGGAGCCAACCTTAGAAATTAGGAAGAGAACTACACACAGGTTTGTTGTAACGTCCCCGACCCTCCAACCGACGAAGAGGACGCTACCATGGCGTTAACCATCCGGGCTATCAGCCCCATGAACATGTACATGAATAAAAATGCTGAAACAGAATGCTGAAAACAAGATGCATTGAAGTGGAACATACACAGATGCAATTATCTATCATACACAGCGGAAGCAAACATACGTTCCTACAAGCATTCAACATGTTCATCACATTCATTAATAGAAATTATGATTGCAGAAGCAAAATGGACAAGATCACTTATCTTATGAAGAACTCGTTCCGCAACCAGCTACGTCACTGCAACGTTCCACCCAACCATAGGCTAGTGTGCTCCTTAATCTCTCAGCAATGCTGCCACCCCTGAGCTGGGCATGATTCTCCAAGGAATAAGGAACAAGCAGGCTTATACATAGCCAAGGATACACAAAACACAGCCAAGCCAACACAGTTGGGTTTATCAGGCCATCAACAAGACAGCCAAGCCAACATGGTCAGGTTTATCAGGCCATCAAGGAGCTGGGAAAGGCTAAATGCTAAGCTGGTGAGCCCGTTACAGAGCTAGGAAGACCTACACTAGAACTAGCCTGACTCCTAAGACACCCACACACACCCAACACAAGGAATCAGTCCCTTCTCTGCTGCACAGTCCCTCAGGCCCTGCCTTCCCTTCCAGTGCTATTCAGGGGTTGTGGAGAAGAAAGCCAGCCCTCTAGCTCTGTCTGTGTGGTTTCCAAACACACCAGGTTTATCAAGCAAACCAAGCCTCCATCCCTGCTCTCAACACAGTCCGAAGACCAACCATTGCACACATGCAATCAATCAGCTGTTGCAGCTTAACAGGGAAAACGACTCCTGAGTCGTTTTTGGCCCTATCGTGGCCAAAACGACTCCCAAGCGAGTTACATAGTCCCAAGACGTATCAGTCAACACAACTCACGACATGGGGGAAACAAGAGTCCGCCCTAGACAACAAAGTCACTGAGAAAACTCACCCAGACCACACTAGGGAGGAAATACAGTCCCCCAGCCTGTGCGTGAGAGAAACTTGCACCAGACCCCAAAATACCGAGGGGAAAAACATATGCATGAGCCACAAATTAGTAGGGAAAACTTACACCCAGTCCCTGAGCGTAAGATGGCTTTCCACAGGAAGTCGTGGGTGATAGTGACCGAACAGCTCCCAGCTTGCTGCGTGAGTAACAACAACGCAAAACCCACAAATCAGCCTGTGAGGAAAGTATACAGCCACACCATCTGCAAATCCGTAGAGGAAAAATTGCGTGGGTAAAACCAGGAAAGTCCTGTGCGTGAGAATGATGAACAGGCAATGGTCCCTGTGTGAAGATGAACAGCTCCGCCTATGCGCGTGGATGAACAGACAATGGCGAGAATGCGTAGTCGTCATTCCTTTGCCCATCGTGAGGTTCAATCCGCTGGTGGAGTGTGCGTGTGGGTAAGGACTGATAGTCCTGCCACACTCCACTCCCAGCCATAATTGCCCCAACTAACAACAGCAGTTTTTAATGGTGGTAGTTGGGTAAGACAAGGAAAGATGACACATGGCTTTTTCCCTCATTGCCCAAGGTTTGACATTTTCCCCCACCCTTATCCTTGTGAAAATCATGCCCCTTCTCAATTTAGTTGCCGCGAATGTAGCTGGTTGGGTTCATTTTAATTAAAGCTGCATATTTACATGATGACAAACTTAATAGGTATGCCGCATGCCTCGATATACCATCGGTGACAATTTTAACCCGAAACATAGCATAACCAATCAATGGTGGGGCCTTGGCCTTTAGCTCCGCACCATGATTATTTACAATATATATATCATATACATCTAATGCAACGGGGTCAAAACCGGGGTGTTACATTCCCCTCCCCCTTTAATAGCACTGTCCTCAGTGCTTTACAAAATTGAACAAAATGCTACACTGGTATCGCCTCGGTGTTCCGCAGAATTGAACAAAAATGGATGTGCCAATCGCATGGCATCCTCTAGCTCCCACGTAGCCTCTTCAGGTCTGTAGTGCTCCCATTGCACCTTTACCTGCCCTATGGCCCGGTTCTGGAGCATTGTGACCTTCCTGTCGAGGATGCTCATTGGCTCGATTCGGAACTCTCCCTCAGGTTCCACCTGAATCACATCCCAATTTATCACATGGTTAGGATCATGTACATATCTCTTAAGCAAAGAAACATGAAAAACATTATGAGCTCTAGTGCTAGCAGGCAATGCAAGTCTATATGCAACTAGTCCTATTCTTTCAAGCACTTCAAATAGCCCACAATATCTCGGTGACAACTTGGCACAACTTCCAAGCTTCAAGGAACTCTTCCTTGCCCTCACTCTGAGGTACACATGATCCCCAATGCTGAACTCCCTGTTCACCCTATGCTTATCTGCATAGCTTTTCTGTTTGTCCTGTGCTGCTTTCAGATTCTGCCTGATCTTTATAACCTCTTGCTCCATCTCCTTGAGCAATTCCAGTCCAAGCACAACTCTATCCACGGGATTATCCCAAGTCATTGGTGTCCTACACCTTCTTCCATACAAAGCTTCATACGGACTCATCCCCAAGGATGCCTGCTGTCCATTGTTATAAGCAAACTCTACCAAGTGTAAGTAATCTTCCCACTTGGTTGGTTTAGCTCCGCACCATGATTATTTACAATATATATATATATATCATATACATCTAAAGCAACGGGGTCAAAACCGGGGTGTTACATTTGTATAGTTGTACAGATAGATCTATACAATCGTATGGACATGGTGTACAACATGCAACAATTAGTGGGCAATTTTCTTGGTTTTGTAAGAAAATTTTCCTCATTAAATGTGTCAATCTCTTTTGTTTGGGTATACTGTACAACTGCTTTTTGTTTGTTTGTAAATTAGAGAACTATTCTATTGAAGTAAGGTGGTAATGTTACAAAAAATATTACAATTCAGAGATCCAGACATGCCTAGAAGAACTGGCAGGTGGAACCGTTTTGAGAAGCGAAGCGAACCCTCCCTCCAAGAGGGAAAATAGATCCATAAAAGTAGAACTGGAGCCTCCCTGCTAGAGGGAAAACAGATCCCAGAGAAAAAGAGTGACTGTATACAGAAAGACATAAAGTTTCTGGAAAAAACTAACAGGCAGAGTTCAGGCCTCAGAAAGCCCATAATATTCCTGAAATACACAAAAATAAACATAATAGAAACCTGGCTAAAGCTTGCGATACGGTTCCTCGACGATGGGGCAACCGAAGCTGGAGGAAATTGGTTCAGTTGGATCTTCTGCGACGTTCGACGTGTCATCACTGGAAGAGCTTGAGTCTTCACTGCTATGAGAGTCGTCCTTGTCTTCGTCACCTACAGGTGGTTGTTTCACAGGCAGTGGGGCGGTCTTTTTGGCAATGGCGGGCATAGAGATACTTTTTTCGGCAGAAAGAGATTTTATACGTCTCAGGGAAGGGGGAGGAGGGGGTTCACAATCCATGGGGGCTGCCGGGGAGAGGGTGGAGGATGAAGGTGCTGAGGTTGACGCAGGGGGAACAGTGGAGTTGGCAGGGGTAGACGGAGGGGATGGGGGTGCTTGAGACACAATAGTAGCTAGAGGAGCAGGTATGGCAGGAGGAGCATGAGCTAGGGGTTGGGAATTGAAGCGGAGAGTGAGCCTGATAAGTAGATTCTTGATAACCTAGTAGTGTCGTCTCTGGTCCAGCGAGCGTCCTGTGGCATTGGCAGCACTAGTAAGCTCATCTTCCCAGTCCTTCACCATTTGGCGAACTGCGTCTGGAATTTCAGCATCAAAACCTTCTTCGCTTGCCTGTGCGGTGAGCAGAAATGGATGCTCAGATGGGGCTCCTCTCCTAGAACGACCACGACGAGGGATGCCTCGTTGCCTCCTTGACATATCTGAGTGGCGAGGGATGGTGGTAAAAACGGGACTGAGAGCGGATGAACAGAGAGCCGAGTGGTCTTGTGAATGTAGGACGCAAAGTAGCATAGGCGCACAAAGCAAATGAACCGGCGAGTGGGGAGACCAGGGATTAAAACGGGAGGCGCGGCAACCCAGGAACCAGGGTGGCGAATTAAATTTCATCCGCGTCGAGGTGATGATGATGTCATTTTAGACATCCTGTAAACAACCACGTCCAAAACCTGAATTAATGACCGCAGCCATAAGGGAGTGAGGAGAGGTGATGTTAGGCTGATGACGGGCTTGTCCCGTCGTTGTTCCCCTTGTCCACGTTGTTGGCCTTGTCATCCGCATTCGGGTGTGTACTGTACAACTGTTAGTTTGACAGTTATGGATGTTTCCTTGTAAGCTTTGAATTATTAATGAAAAACTTATTTGAAGGAGTAAATTATCTATGTATTGTGCTTCCTTTGTTTATTTTCTAGCTATATGTGTGACAACTGCTATGTGAAGAATAAATTTCTGCAATTAAATAACAACTTTGTTTAATTGAGAACATAAGGACAATTGACCTCGATGGTTTACTCAAACATTGAGGGATGCATAGGAGCATGTTGAGACTCTTAGGAGCACACACATTCAAACGAGAGCAGACCTCCAAAGAGGTTCCCAAACTACATGGTGTTGATGAGCCTTCCAGTTTTTAGGAGGCAACATACCATCTAGTTTGGAGGGATGCCATGGTGGAGTACACCTCCATCATGAAGATTGATATTTGGGACATTTTGCATAGATCGGAGGGGAAATCAATAATGACTTCTAGATGGCTCTACAAGATCAAGCATGCGGCAAATGTAAGCATAGAGAAGTACAAAGCGAGGTTTGTGTCAAGGGGGTTCTCCCAAAAAGAGGGAATGGACTATGAGGGGAATTTTGCTCCAGTCACCAAGTAGGCTTCCATTAGAGCACTGATTTCTTTAGTCTCCATTATGGGATGGAGGATACATCAAATGGATGTAAGACAACTTTCCTCAATGGGTGTAATGTTCCATTACTGATAAATAGGGGTTGACCGAGGACATTTTATACCAGGAGCGTATTAGAACAATTATTCAGGAATCAGTATTATTAAGTCACTAGTATAGTAAAGAGGGCCATCAGAGTTAATATCATAAAGCATGTAGAGCATGTAGGCCTTATTTCTTCAGTCTTAAGTCAACGAGCAATTAGAATTGCATGCATGCAAAAAGTAAAGTGCAAACCCTAAAAGTGACATGCAAACCCTAAAAGTGACATGCTAACCCTAAAAGCTATATAAGAAGGTTAGTTGAACAAAAAGGGGATGATTATTATTATTCATCTTTTGAGATTTGGATTTGAGAGCTCTCTGAGCTACTTAGGGCTTAGGGTGGGTTTCCTTGACCTAATTGGATTCGGTGGCGAAATCTATCCACCGTAGCCAATCCTTGGGCTGAATTAGTCAGGTTCACCATTGTGTTCTTCATTGCATTTTAGATTTATTGTTTTTAGGGCAGCATTGGAACCTCTTCACAGCTGTGCGCATCCATTCAAGATTGAGAAACATTCTCCTTAACCATCTAAGGCGCATTCATTGAACACTCCAAGTACTGAATTCATGTATTGTGGAGAAGGAACAGGCAATAAATTATCATAGTGATCAAGGGAAGGTACATCAGTCTTTTCGTGAGGCAGTGACCTTCTATTAGCATCTTTGTGAACACTCCACAAATCGTGGTAGATGGGGTTGCCATATCTCTAAATTGGGAGGGAAACGATCCATTGTTTTACTCATCAATTGGAAAGGCAGCTATCCATGGTTTACTCATAAATTGGAAGGGCAACAATCCATTGCTTTACTCATCAATTGATAGGGTAGCGATCTCATATTTGACAGCTGCGTGAACTTTATCCAATGTCGCGGGCATCCAGAAGAGAATGTGCATAACTGATAAATAAGAAGAAACAGAGGTCGTGGTATTTGGAAATCAGATCTAGCATTGGGAGCTTCACCCTTCCTCCTTGGTGTATTAAGTATTAACTAGTAGTGATCCACTAAATTAGAGATCAGAAATATCTGGAGAATTCACATTATTCCTTTAGAGCTGCATGCATCACATAAGAAAACGCTCTATCACAATAGGGGGGCAGCGATTGGTGGTAGTGGGGTCGTGGCTTTCCCTTGGAAGCTAGAACCATTAAATATAACAACCACCTTCCTCCATTGTGGATGTGTGGAAGCTTGGTTAGGGAACAAGCATTTATTAGTTAGCGTGGGCACCTTCAACAGTCATTTCCAATCAGAAGATGCGAGTCATTATTTATTGCAGCATCACCCTTCTACTGGTAGCATATTAGTATTCTGGCAACAAACTATTGGTTGAAAAATTAGTCCATCTCTAAAGGAGGCGTGAACCATTTCAGCTTGTTACATATTTTTGGAGGCTCATGACTTATGCATGCAAACATCTGAAGTTCAAGGAATCGTATCTTCATTCTTGGGGGTTGTACCAATCATGCTAAGAAGATGACTGCATATTCGAGCTCATATTTAATTTGTGGCAGCATGTCCATTGGGAAACATACTTCCTATAAGTCATATTTAAATCAGATTTTCCTAGAAGACTGCTACAACCATCAACATCACAAGATTATTACTATTTAAGGTCAGATTTATAACACTTACGATATCTAATTACTGTTGCTGATTTAAAGTACTTGATATTGTTACACTTGCATTAAGGTTCTGTATCGTCCATTGGTGTTCACCAAATTGGATTCATGGGGATTAGTATGTCTCTATTGTAATATGGCATGCAATTATTTATTGAATAAATAAACCATCATGCAAAACCATACAAACAACCAACAAGCCACTAAACGAGCAACTATCTAAACCAATTGAAAGAAACACAGTGTAGGAAGGAAAATTTCACTACTTGGTATCTTACAATGGGATAGTTGAGGAAGAAGTGTACATTGAGTAACATCAGGGCTGTGAGGTCAGTGGGAAGGAGTCCCATGTTTGCAGGCTAAACAAGGCCTGGTTTGGACTCGAGCAGGCATCACGAGCATGGTATTCTAGGATTGATGGAAACTTGTAGAGTATGAGTTTCACCAAAAGTGAAGCAGATACCAACTTATATTTCATACTTGTTGAGGCTCTATGTTGCGTGGGAGCACCCTAAGCTTGCTTCCAAAGAAAGCGTGCTTCCGAAACGCTCCTAAATGGGCGCGTTTTTAGGAAGCACGCTTCCTTGCAAAACAAAAATGCTCCCTCCTTTTTTTTCAATTTTTCTTAATAAAACCAAAAAGTTAAGGGATGGGTGTGGGGGAATTAACCCTAGGTTCCTACTAATGCTATATAAAGGAGGAAAATCCTACTCTAATAGCAAAAAACCTAAACTTAGTAATCATTTTGGTATCATATGTATATGGCTTGTTTCTTATAGGTTCATAGAATCTCATCACAATGTACAAGGAAGATATGGCACCTGAGTTTGAGATGAAGGACATTGGCGTGCATTACTTCTTGGGGTTGGTGGCTTGGTAGTGACTAGAGGAGTTTTTTCTTGGTCAAAGTTAGTATGCAGTTGAGATCCTGAAGAGATTTTGGATGGAGGATCGCAAACCCATGGCCATGCCTATGATCACCAATTTGAAGGTCACTACTTCAGATTCAGATATGGTGGATCCCATGTTGTACAAACAGTTGATAGGTTCCTCAATATTTGGTCAACACTAGGCCAAATATTTGTTTTGCAGTGAACACCTTGAGCCAATTCATTGTGGAGCCGAGGCATGAGCACTGGGTAGCAACAAAACATGTGCTCAGGTGCTTTGAGGGGCATAGTAGAGTATGGGTTGAGATATCTTGGAGATGGTGAGGTGAAGTTGCAGGGATATAGAGACTTAGACGGTGCAGGTAGTGCATCAGATAGGAAGAGCAACTCAGGGTGTTTGCTTCAGCATGGGATCAACGATGATATCGTGCTTCAACTGGAAGTAGACTTTTGTGGCACTCAACTCAACAAAGACAAAGTATATGGCAACGAGTATAGCTAGTTGTGAGGTTATCTGGTTTCACAAGTTGCTAGCATCTTTAATTAATAAAGAGTTGGATCCCACGGTGATTTATTGTGATAATCAATGTTCTGTCAAACTCTCTGAGAATCTAGTTTTTCATGACAGATCCAAGCAAATTGAGATCATATGTCACTTCATTTGAGACATGATTTAGAAGGGAGTAGTGAAGTTCGTGTATGTACCCACATATCAACAGGTTGCTGATATTCTGACCAAACCATTAGCAAAAGGGAAGTTTGAAGCATTCAGAGACAAACTTGGATTGGTGCAGAATTTTTTCCTCGCTAAGAGGGAGTGTTGCTGTTTTGTAGCTCAAACAAGAACTTCCGCATAGGTTTAGTGTCAAACGTGCATGAAGTTGTCCTTGTTAAATCTATTTTGTAAGTCACTTTTCTTTTTTCAAATGTGGTTCACAAACCCCTAAGTGAGGTTGCTACGTCCACGGGAAGAAATCACTGCGGGCCCACCTAAAGGGGCCTCACCCCGTTCGCTCTGATTACGGAGCTAACTCGATGGGGACATCAAGTGAGGCCCTTATATAACAATGTATAGCCACTAGGGGATTTGACCTCGAAACCTTCTCCAACCACTTGAGCTAGCCTGCCGGGCTCTATTTTGAAATTCACTTTATTAATAAAGTGAAAGTTTTATATTTGGCTGTTGAGTCTAATACAATATATTTTAATGCATTAGATTTAGAGTCTAGACTAATTTGAACTGTACATCTCATTAAAAGATTAGGGTTTTGGTGGATTAGGGTTTCAACTAAAGTATAAAGGAAAGTCAAGGTAGAGGGTTAAGACACATTCATTATTCCTCAAAAACACTTCAGTTGTTCGGAATTTCGTACCTACCATCATAGTACGGAATTTCGTACCTACCATCATACAAACGGATCCGTACAAATGTACGGAATAGGTTTGTGTAGTCATACAAACAACCCTATAGCAGGGCAGCAAGGTTTAGGTTGTTTTCTTGATTTCTTTGGGCAGATTTCCTCAGTATTTGTGTAGGTTTTGCTTTGCTTGAGTGTACCATACAGCTGTAAGTTTTGGCAGCTATGGGGGTTTCCTTGTAAGCTTTGATCCATTATTGAAAAGTTGATTTAAAGGAGTAAATCCACTCGACTTGATGAAACCAACAACAACAACTAGGGGATTTGTCTGACACAAAACATAATCGTGAACTCAAAATAAGATAAATACACTCAATAGAGATTTAAACTGTTGAACACGATGTTATAGACCCTATGGGTTAGTGACAATTACATGACAAATTCAGAGATCAAGAAGAGAAAACCTACGTAACAACTCCAAGTAAATTGTCGATTAAATTTCGCAATTAACTTTCTGAGATTGCGGATTGCAGACAATTACCTTTCCGCAGTTTGCGGTAACTCATTCCTTCCGCAATTTCGGGTTGTGGATGTGCATTTTGACTTTTCTCGAAAATTGCTTTCGCAATTACCTTTATGTAATCATCTTTCCGCAACTACCTATCTGCAATCATCTTTCCGCAATTAGAAACTCCTTCCTTCCGCAATTGCGGATTGCGGGTATGCATTTCGACTTCTCTCAAAATTGCTTCCACAAGACTTATTCCGCAATTTGTGCATTGCAGATTGCGGCTTCCTTCAGCATTGCGGATTGCGGACGTGCCTCCCAACTTTTTTGAAATGGGCTTCTGCAAATCTCTTTCCGCAACTTCTGTGAACCGTCGATCACTTTGCGGAATCCTCCTCGTCCCTAGATCAGTTATCAAACATGGAACTTCACTTTGGCGCTCCGAAATGTAATCTTCCACGCACATTTACTTTGCGGATCCTTTTCCTGTCATCGATCTATTTTCTTGATACAATCTGAGTTGTCCAACCTCTGCTAAATAAACTGACCGCAACTCCACGATTCTGCGTTGATTGATCAGATGATCGATCAAGCTCAATTGGACTTTGCCGAACTTGATCCCCTCATGTGTCTTTCCAGTCTCATCACATATTCCACATCATTATGCATGCCATGTCATCGCTTCCTTTGTTATTCCTTTGTCTTACACTTAGTTTTCCTTGCCATCATGTCCTTGGTTATTACTTTGTCATTACTAAACTCCTTTGACATCAATGACAACTATATTCAACACTAGGTGGAGACCTAGTGCCAAAGGGTTTCCTTAATAATGGAAGAGGATCCTCATTCTTTTGTTTCTTACTTGCTGTTGCCACCTTCCGTTGGTCAACATGATCCTCTCTTCCATCTCCCTTCGTTGGGTAACACTCACTGCTTTACATGCAACAATCCCAAAAGGAAGGTCCAACAAATGGCCTTTAACTCGGTAATAGGTGCTCTTGATCTCGTTCATGTAGAAATTGCAAGTCCAACTCACATTACCTCTCCCACCAAGCCTTGCCCTTGTTTCCTTGTCACATACTTCCACAAAGGGTATTTTTTCTCTTGGGCTTGTTGTCTTGCTAATATAGGGTTATATGGAGCTTGAGCTCCACTAGTAGCAGATGGAGCACTAGTAGGAGTAGATGAACTTAGGCTTGGAGGAGGAAGAAAAGGGGAGACACCAGCTGGGGTATTTCTCCCTTTCTTTTTCCCTTTACCAGCTGCCCTAGCTGATTGAGACATTCTTCTTGTTGATTGATGGTAAGATTGCAATGCTCCCAATGGAATCTGCCCTCAAATCACTTGGAAACCCTTGGAAATCCTTCAAGTGCTCTTCACCTGCAAAAAAAAGCCACCGTCAAAGCTCTCTCTTCTCTTGCAATTTGCAAATGACAAAGAATGAGGCAAAAGCTGGGTTTTAATAGGCAGTGGCCCTCTCATGTCCCTTTGTCGTGTCCTGTTTTAGGGACACAGAGCACGAAGGTTGGGACATGATCCAAACACGTGTCAACCGTGTCCCAAAAATCAAAACACGTGTCGAACGTGTCATGGCTGTATTCATGTCCAACATGATGACACGCGACACGGAGGGCTGTTTGGACATGTCCGGTTTCTTTTATATATATATATATATATATAAATAATTTATTATTATTATGAAATATAGACATAAAGATCAATTTTTTTTCGTAACTAGGACATTTACATAACACTTGGAATTCCTTCAAATCTTTATTTTACCCTTTACCTCCACAATGAGAAACCTTGACATACATACACACATACGGTATAAATGTATATATACCAGTGTTGCAAACATTGGCGCGGTGAAAAAATCGGCAGGGTCCTGGAAACATCGTTTCGGGATATCTCGGCAAAACATCGGCAAACATCAGGAAAAAATCGACAAACTTAAAAAATAGAAAAATATTCATTTTTTTTCAAGTTTTTAAACATCTAAAGCAACAATAACATCAAATAAACACATTGCTACATGAATATGGAAAGAAAATTGATATATAAGATATATAAGATGTCTAGAGAATCGAGATACATCACACATACAAAATGGATCATGTCCTTGCATCTTAAGTCATCAAAAATATAACAAATGTATCTCATGATTATCATCATGACTCATGAGTCATCTACAATGAAATAAAGTAAATAAAATATTGATTCCCTCTACCCCTTTTACGGGAAAAGGTAATCGCTGTGCAAATGGCCTTTCCTTTAGAACTAGAAGTAGGTGCCCTTGAGGCTTGTGGGCCTCGTACTGGACTTTGACGTCCTCTAGAAGAAGACCCTGCAAAATGACGTCCTCTAGAAACTGGAGAAGGTCCGAAACTGATGTCTTGAAGAATGAGAAGGTCGAGGAGGTAGTCCTGCAGCTCCTGCTCCTCTACCAGTACTAGTGCCTGTGCTACCACCGGGTCTATCTCCCTCTAGCTCTGACTGTGGCACACTCCCAGAATCGGTGTGAAACTCCTCTGGAACTGGAACATGCTCATCCAAATCCTCTGAGACTGTATGAGTCTCACCATGATCACTATCAGTAGCATGATCATCCTCTAGCCAATCAGGGGCTACCTCCATAACAGGCTCCTCACACTCTGCCCTCCATGCAGCGGTGGTGTCAATCTCATCCAATGAAATGGCCTTCGCATCAACTTTTCTATGATACTGCTTCACCCACAACCTGAGATTGTAGTGGACGTAGACCAAATCATTAAGGCGCTCAGTATCCAACCTGGAGGAGGATCATAAATATTAAATAATAAAGTGGCATAAATCTATAAATTAGAATTTAATAATTTATATTATATAATGAATTTGAAAATTTGAAATTCTCTAACCTGTTGCGCTTTTTGGAGTGTACTTTTTCAAATACACTCCAGTTGTGCTCGCAACCAGAAGAGCTACATGTCTGGTTGAGCACTTGAATGGCAATCCTTTGTAGAATAGGTACACAACCACCATAGTTCTCCCACCAAGTATCTGCAATGAAATTATGAATAAAATAAACATGAGAAACGGAAAATAAAATTTAAAACAAAGAATTAGAAAGAGAAAATGAAATTTTAAATTTAAACTTTAAAGTTGAAAGTTTGAAACTAGGTGAAGCTTACTTGGCATCAGGTTGGTCCTATCATTTATTGCTATATCAAACCCAAATAATCCTGTAGCTCTCTTATACATTTCCAACTCTTGGGAAAGCTGTGTACGCTCAGCTGCATCAGGTACCATCCTTTGGACACACTCATAGAATCCAGACATAACCTCTCCATTAGATCTAAAGCCATAGGAGTAAGCAAACGAAGGGTTGAGGTATAGCCCTGCAGCATGAATGGGGCGATGGAGTGTGTGGTTCCATCGCGCATCAATCACTGCCCATATCGTATGTCGTCTCTCTTGCCCCTGATCTCCCTTGTCCTCATAATAAGCACAGATGGATTCTTTGGCCCTATCCATGGCCTCATATAGGTAGCCCATTGCGAGCTTCTCTCCATCAACCAAGTGGAGAACCCTTACCAAAGGTTTGGTGATGGTGCACACCTCCTTCACCGCAACCCAAAAACTCTCATCATATGCAACTAGCCTGAATGTGGCTTGCCCCTCTAGTCTAGTGCTAAATGATAAAGCACGCCACTCTGGTGAAAAGAACATCGCCTGCAAGTCCCACATAGAATTCAAGAGTGATTGAAGAGAAATAAAGCTAGTGGCAAAGCGTGTGATCATAGGACGCACCAACTCTTTGTCACCTGTGAACTTTCTCATCAAGCTAAGCACTGCTGCATGGTTATATATGAATTTTGTGATGCTTCGTGCTGAATCAATAGTATCCTTGATCCAATCAATCTTGCCTAAATCCTCTAAGATCAAATCAAGGCAATGGGCCACACAAGGAGTCCAGAATAGTGTAGGATACCTGGCCATGAGCATCCTACCAGCAGCCACATAGTTCGCAGCGTTGTCCGTTATCACTTGGACAACATGCTGCGGCCCAATCTCTTGGATGAACTCATCCAACAAACCACATAGTAAAACCGCATCTTTGACATGTGCAGATGCATCCACAGATCTCATGAACATAGTCCCCCTGGGGCAATGAACCAAGAAGTTGAGAAGTGTCCTACCCCTCATATCGGTCCAACCATCCGACATCACACTGCATCCTGTTAAGTCCCATGATCTTTGAAGCTCCTCCAATCTGCGAGTGCAATCAGTCTTTTCATCCTGAAGGATGGGCCTTCTCAACTCCTCATAACTAGGGGGCTTAAACCCCGCTCCAACTATAGCAGCCGCCTCAAACATGGACACATAAAATGGATTCGTTGTAAAGTTAAATGGAATAGCACTCCATAACAAGCATCGACCAATAAGTTTGTGTGCGTCTGCTTTTTCCTTTACTTTCACCATGGACCTTATAGAAGGTTGTCCACCAGGGTTGCATCTTGAAGATACCATGAAAGGCGATGTGGACTGCTGTGTGGAGTGGGTATCGGTATCTGGGCTTGTTCCACTAGCCCCTACTCTTGCTGCGGACCTGGATCTTGAAGCAAGTTGATTCCTCACAGCCTCCCTGTATTGTTTCCTTAGCCCAGTGCCCTCAATCGCTTGTGTGGCCTTAGCAATGATTTCCGGAGTTG